>JABXWE010047839.1:0-11765 GCA_014611495.1 Limonius californicus
AATTTGATTCAAGCCCTATTTCGTAAGAAATCTAAAATTGTCAATAATATTTTTGGCATGGAAAATAAAACTGTTTATCTTTTTATTAATTGTTCTTATAATTTCAGGAACCCGGAATACTTCCTTGTATTGTGCCGGCAACGACAGATAGCAACGCTTGGTTTGCCACAGGCGCGGGATTTTATGTGTGTGTGTGGAAAACATGAAGATCTGCCAGACATTTACTTCAGTTGTAGAACCGATTTTGGCAGTGATTTTCTTGTTTAATTTAGAATACCCCAAAGGGACAAAAAAAACTTTATGTTTTCTTGGCTCCAATGTGTGCCAACTGGAGGAGCCGCTTGTACAATACAGAGCACAAATAGCGATAGTTTTAAACAAATTGTTGTAATGGTTGTTTGTAAATAAATATAAGATTATTTTATATTTCTTTTTTTAGCTAAATGAAAAAAATATACCTCAGAGTGTTGTATTCTACCCTAAGGTAAATTTGTTAAAATTATTGAAGGTAGAAATTTATTCTCAATGGCATATTATATTTACCTAAACGAAAAATTTTATACCTTTTAGAGAAGCATTTTATACTTCCTTGAAGGTGAAAAATATACCTCAGAGTGTTGTATTCTACCCTAAGGTAGAATTGTTAGAATTATTGAAGGTAGTAGTTTATTCTTAATAAGGCATATATATCTACCTAAACGAAAAATTTTATACCTTTTAGAGAAGCATTTTTAAATCGCTGAGGTTTATAAACCTACCTTGCAGTTATTTAAAAATACCTTTAGGTTGGTTTTTCTACCTCTAAGTTAGTTATGAATTCTTCCTTAACGCACGTGGTTGTACCTTTAAAGGCAGAATTTTATACCTACACTTAAGGTATATTAAACATATGCTGAGGTAAAATAACTATATTCTACCTTACTATAAGGTATTTGCAAAACACCTTAAGGTGGGATATAACTAACACCTCTAGAAGTAGAATAACCTACTTTTAAAAATAACAGTGTAGTACGATCTTTTATTCTGGTGTATTTTATTGTGTGCATGAACTTTGTAAGCTTTATATACAGAGGAGGCACAATAAAGGTGATTCCGATTCCCGTAAGCTACTGGCTTCTCGGCCTTCCACAACAACCTGCAATCAGCTGTGATTTGGAGGGTGCTGCCCACTAATTTTGACGTACTCTATACACAACTAGGAAGATTTCCTTCCCTTAAGCGTTTCTGGTTAACCACCGCTACTCCTCTGAGTTAAGCCGAAGGCCTTTTCCATCTTTTCTGTTGCGAGTCGACGAAAAAGCTCGTTTGGTCCGTAACAGTTTTTGTTTCTAAACCTATTATTTTGAAATTTTAAACTAAGGTATAACACGTAAAAGCACAATTTTACACATTTTTAAACTTAGTTTTGACTTCCGGTTGGGCCGAAACTAATATCAACCTATTAATCTTAAATACACCTATTTCCGTACTTTGGGATAATCTTATTCGTCATAAAATTTGCAGTACACTGACATGTCACACAATGACTAAGGTTAAAAATGTGTAAAATTGCGCTTTTACGGGTTATATCTAAGCTTAAAATTTCAAAATAATAAGTTTAGAAAAAAAAAGTTATATGCTGTTACCTCACTTCGTGGTCACCCGATATAATAGGAATAGTAAAGTAATAAGGAACCGCGTCAAATTTCCGTCTGAAAATGAAAGGTCACTAAAGTATACTGATGCAAAAAAGAGGTACTCTTTTTAGTAACGCTTAACGCAACAGCTTTCCGGATAACCGAGTTTTCAAGAAAAAGTTTAACTGGAAGGTCTAAGAGTGGCAAAATGTAAATATAATCTGTAAAATAAAGCATCTAGGTCAGACCACATCTGAAGTGTTCGCGATATAAATCCAGAAATGCAGAGTTTTAGAGTTCCAACTTCTTTTTATGATAAGTTGGAAGATGTATGCAGGCTTGAGAAAAAGGAATGGACAACTCTGCAGAGGCACATTTAATAAAAGTTTTTACGTAGCTATAATTTGTCTTATAAAATCGTTTTATAATAAAATTACAAATTACAAATAATTACATAAAATGATCTCTGAAATGATTTAATTAAATAATTATATAATATTAGATAAAATAATACCTCATTACCTACAAAACCACCACTTTGAATCATATTACTAAATGTCGTCATGAACACATGAGAAATTCTCCAGAAAACTGTTACTTTGTAATCAAATCTTTTCAATTCTATTTTCACACTTATTTGATTATTGTTTTAGTATCTTAAATTACACAATTTCTGTAAATAATCAAGCTAAAACACCCTAGACAATTGTATCTTGGTGAAGGTGTTTTACCACAATCAGTATTGTAAATAGCACCAAATTTACTTGCATCGGCTTAAATTTAATAACTGTCATAGTGATAAATATTGAAACCACATTGGCTGTGTTAATTACTTAAAAGCTACTAAAATAACTCAAAAATAAACTAAAACCTACGCCTTCTATTTCTATATTTTTTACGGATAGACAATATGTCCCGTATCCGTAATACAGTGAAGAAGTAGCACAAAATATCTAAAAAACGAATAATAAAAAATTAGTCCAATTAGTACAAAATAGGTTAAAATCAATGAATCTACGTTCTTGGTATAAATATAAGTTTACATTTTGTAAAATTTTTTTCAACTTATATCCTTTAAGAATATAATGCACATTATTCCAATATGGGTGACTAATTTTCATAAAATTAAACTAATGCAAAAACCGTGACGTTATTTGACCGTACACTACACTTATTTTCTATTACACTGGCTGAGGTTCGCTTTCCAACATTCGCGTAGAACGGGAAACGAATAATAACGATAATTTGGGTTGTAAAATCTTATGCTTGCGTACCATTTTGCCAGGACGATCTAAGAGTGGTATGTTTTTTGGGATTTATTTAAAAAAATAATATGTGGTGAACTACATTAGACTTGTGCCAACATAAACTAAACAATAAAAACTACAAATACAATAAAAATAATATATTTTTTTAATTAAGGGGACATTAGCGCATATCTATGTAGGCCTTTGCAAATATAATTTTCACTCTTAAAATTGCACAAAACGAAAATTAAAAAAAACATGTATTTAGGAATGATTTTGTAGATACCCATAAGCGAGATATCAAAAAAAAACGGTGGCAGATAAAAACATTTCAAATGCGTACCATTTATTCTCCTTTTTTTTGCTGTGATAATAGGAATGCAAACAATCATACGTAGAACAATACATATAGAGTACGTACAGCCTTGGAAAGACTTTTCGAACTATATTTTACAGGGAAAAATGATTTTACGAACCACCGATTAAGTTTCAGATTAAGGATTTAACTTTAGATTCCAATCTACGACAATAAAGACGTAACCACAATATACACAAAAACACAAAAATAAGCAAAGCAAATATTCAAAACGTTTGTAGCATAACAAATAATAGAAATTTGATCTGTACTTTTTTACAAAGATAATATTCAATTTACTATTAAATTAAAAATACCATTGCATTAATGTGCAACAAGCATATATTACATCCCTATTTCGAAATAAAATTAGTATGTGATTACAGGAAATTTTTTTAACTAGTTTCAATGCAGGGGCCTCGATGGAGTAGTGCGGAAACGCGTTGCCACTCGAGGCCACAGCGAAATGCAGTCGATCCGCTAGGGCGATCGAATCCCGACTGGGGCGACCGCATTTTGCTTGCATGAATGGTTAGTGTGTAAGGGACGCCCGCACCCCCCTGAAGTAATGCGAAAGCGGTTCCAGGGGGGGTAGTGTGATTGAATGAAAAAGAAAACTAATTTCGATGAACATGTAAGAATATAGTTCTATACAGTGTGGAACAGACAAATGGAATAAATTCAGTATCTCAATTATTAAGCACATTTTTAAAAAACCGCGACACACGTCAGTTTTAGATTATGAAACGACATCGTGCATCGTAAAAATGTCATCCCTAAATTCAACCCCCTCTGAGTGACAGTTGCAACCCCCAAATTTATAAATTGGAAGTAGGGGCTTGTGATACCTCATTTGCAAGGTTTTTTCTTTCTCTATTCAAAAATGCTATGGTTATATAATGTATTGTAAAAATTAACAGTAAAAAAATGAATTCATCTGATTTTCGAAATTCACTACAACACACTAAAAACTTAATAACTAATAGCGTTTCGTTCTTGATAATAAGAAGGCAAGCAAAAACAATTTCCTGACCTTTTTCGACAGTATCACCTAAAAAGAAGACGTAAAAACTTATCAACATTCTTCATAGTTGGCGGTGTTAGTTTTGTTGAAAACACCGTAGCAACTTGCTGTATGATTGTCACCGCATGACAGTAGTTGTACGTGTTGTTTGAATTTTGCTAACTGCAATTCTGAAACATGGTTTATTTAACAGAAATGCATAAAATAACAATTCTACAGATGGTTGGTTACGGAGATAGAACACGATCACAGGTCGAAGTTGCTCACCTATTTCATGATACATTTCCCGATTTGCCGCCTATATCCCAAGGGACAATTAGTAAAATTGAAAAGCAGTTTCGAGAACGGCTTATAAAAAAAGAACTTTCCAATGCACTGAGTAATGATATCAAATTAGATGTAATGCTTGAGTTTGAGGAAAACCCACATACTTCGAGTCAACAAGCAGCTGCCGCATTGGATGTTAGCCAATCCTCGATTCTTCGCGTATTAAATGAAAATAAAATGCATCCCTATAAATTGATACCAACTCAGGAGCTCATGGAAGAAGATACTGATAGAAGAACGTATTTTTGTGAACAAATGATGGAAAGGTTAGATAACAATGTTATCCAATTAGCAAATGTTTTGTTTTCTGATGAGTGCACTTTTACACTTCACGGCCATGTTAGTCGCCAAAACTTCGCTACTGGTCTAAAGAAAATCCTCACTGGATGAGAGAGTTACATACGCAAAAACCGGAAAAGGTTAATGTTTGGGCAGGGATAATTGGAAACATGTCATTGGTCCCTTTTTCATTGATCGAAATTTGAATGGAGGTAATTATTTAGCACTGCTCCAAAATAATGTCGTGCCAACTTTGGCTAACTTATATCCTGCTCAAGCAAACCCACAAGTTCCAGCGAATGTGATATGGTTCCAGCAGACCGGAGCACCACCCCATTACGAACTCAACGTCCGGCAGTACTTCGACTTAATATTTCCAAATCGGTGGATAGCGAGGCGAGGATCAATAGAATGCCAGCACGACCACCTGATCTAACGCTATTAGACTTCTTCTTATGGGGATATGTGAAAAGTATGCTATACAAAACTAAACCACGCGATCTAGCCGACTTAAGAAGAATAATACCGCTTGCGATTAGGTCGTCACGCCTTGGATGTTGATTAACTTAGAAGACATTTTTATTTACGATTAGGATGCTGCCAAGACGTTCGAGACATGCATTTTGAAGATCTACACTAATAATTGATGTGTTCTTTATTTTAATACATTATCAAGAACGAAACGCTATTAGTTATTAGGTTTTTAGTCTATTGTAGTGAATTTCGCGAATCAGATGAATTCATTTTTTTTACTGTTAATTTATGCAATAAATTTTATAACCATAGCATTTTTGAATAGAGAATGAAAAGACCTGTCAAATGAGGTATCACAAGCCCCTACTTCCAATTTAAAAATTTGGGGGTTGCAACTGTCACTCGGAGGGGGTTAAATTTAGGGATGACTTTTTACGTTGCACGATGCCGCTTCATAATCTAAAACTGACGTGTCTCGGGGTTTTTTAAAAATATGCAGAATAATTGAGATACTGAATTTATTCCATTTGGCTGTTCCACGCTGTATATAGAAAATACACAGCAATAGCTTGTTGAATTTGAGTTTTAGTAGGTACTATTATGTAATTTTTTGTTCTTGGACTGAAACATTTACCCATTATAATTCTTGTCAACAGGTATATAAAATAGTTTTAGAAATAAAGTATGACCTATTACAATATTATTGTCTAATAGGCATAAACTGGTCTTTTTTTATTTCTTATCAAGTTTTAAGCAGCTGAAATGTCGGCAAGGCAACCGCTGAAAAAGAATGTTTTAAATACGGAAATATACATTAAACAATATTAACTAGCCACCTTGACCTTTTCTTGGAAATAACCTTTGACAAACATTTATGAAGAGATGGGTTTTGAAATTTTCGATTGGTTCAGTATTAAGCCAAAAAAATAATTATGAACGCGAAGGCCCATATCTGAAGGCGCGGCTAACTCCCTTAAGATTGTAAATTTATTTTTAAATAATTCTAGCCGAGGATAGTATAACTTCTTATAATCAGCGTAGAAAATAAACATCACTACCAATCCATACAAGGGAACATCCATCCCGTTTCATTGCTTTATGGCTTTATTACGTCACACAAAAATGGTGTGTCACTGAGTTACTACTGAGCTTGTATAAGTTTAAACTTTCTGTGCTTTCTTACCAAATTGTTTGAGGACAACTGCGTTACCTCGAAAATCAAAATAAGTTTTCCTGAAAAACAGAGTACCTATTTCCATTCAGCTGATTGTGTGTGCCTTTCTAGGTTTGTAATACGCAAACACATATATTTTTATTATTACCAATTTATTAAAACAGTATTTGATCTTAGAATGACTAGTGGCTAACAGTTTCTTGTTTTTTAAAATATCGTAAAAATAAAATAACTTGTAGCATACACACGAATGATTTGGTGAGAGCTATAAGAAAAACTATAAAATCAAGATTTAATTCTCATAAAAGCGAGTAAGAAATGCAAATGTACATTTCGACCTCTAAGCGGTCATCTTCAGTGCTGTTAGATTGCATGCTGGAGCAAAGCAACGACGTGACCTAAAAAGCAAACGATTAGAAATCGCATTTCTATTACGGGATTATATATAAACACGGATACAAAAAATGCTTTACAATTTAATTTAAAATAGAGTTCTAATCATTTAATAAATGCAGCAATAAATTCATTTCATACCATAATAATATGGTGTAACAGAATTAACAACATTCCTATTATTAATGAGAGCAATTTTATAACTAATGATGAATTGTTACGAAGATCTCGGCTTAGTGCGGTGTTTTCATAGGAATTAACCAACCGCATTTTTCGGGGATTCACTGTAGTTTCTGGTTTATTCAGTTGTTTGAGCGAATATTTAAAGATAATCAGTTCTAATTTGCTGAAACACTTTATTGGACTTTAATCTTCAATACTACCCGAACACTTCACATACAACGAGAAGTAGATGAGAACTTTCTAGCTGACCTCAAGCAAGATGTGATAATGTTGATGAAAATGATTCCCTATGTTATGTTCATTTTAAAATGTGCCGCTTTATATGAATTAATTTCTTAATTTGTTTGCCGCTTCGTAAGAATTAATAACGTTGTTTTAATTGCAGTCTTATTTTGGGCTACCGTTTCACTATTTTGTTTTGTCTTTCGAAGTTTGAGACATGTTGACAGTTCCTTTTGTGTCGAAACTGCCGACTTTTGTTTTTCTCGTGCGTGACCTTAAGCACTTCTGAGAATTCAAGTGTTAATTTTCGTTCTGGAACATTTCATCACATGTCGAAATATGGTGCAACCTTTTTGGGGGAATGATGGGTCGTGTTGCGTTTTTCAAGTCAGTCAATTTTCGATCTCTGATGACTCCGGTTCTCAGAAAACTCCATCAATCGGGGACCGTAATTACGTTAAGTGCTGCAGGGGAGGCTTTTGGGTTTTTTTTTTTCGAGGGGTATCCGTTATGTGTGTTTCGTCTAGCTGTTTTACCAAGACCATCGGCTACTGCCGGATTTAAAAGAAAACACTTAGATTCAACCCCGGTAAAGGCAATTCTTGGTGAATTAACCGATCGCCGTTGGGCGGATTAATTTCGAAGACCAGCTCCCGTCCCTTTGCGGCTAATATTTTGTTATACCATCATACGAAGAGTCCCGTCTTTCGTTCAAAGTTAACTGACCTCGTTGAAAGCAACTTGGCATTCTACAGGGGCGTAACAGCTCCATCTCGTCCCAACACTGCCCCGAAGATCGTTGTCTTCCTTCTCTTTTTTTGGCCCTGCATCTGGAAATCGCCTCTACATTGTGCCTACCTCGTTTTAAGCCATCCACGGGAATTCAAGGAAAAAACACCCAGTTTTGTGTTATGATAAAGAAACCTTTTTTTTTGCTCGCGTTAACTTGCAGACTTCAAATTTAACTTCATGTAAATCCAACAAAAAAACGACCTTCAGTCGCCATATGTGGTTTTAGTGGTTTATTATAAAACTACCTGATTATATTCTGTTATTTTTGTGAGCTCCAGCGTCACTGGTGTTACGTAACTGTATGCAAAACCTATTCAGAACGTTCAAAAATTTAAATTATGTAATCCAGACTTATAGCGTTATCACTTGTCATTTTCTTGTATTGTCATTTTTAACCGTTCAATTATATGTGTGTGTAAAGTTTACTGCCTCTTATTGTGTCTTTTGTACTTGTTTGTGTAAGAATTTTGCAAGCTTTAAATATATAGGAGGAGGCACAATAACGGTAAGTTCCATTTCCGTAAGCTGTTGGCTTCTTGGCCTTCCACGAGGACCTACAAACAGCTGGATTTGGAAGGTGGCGCCCATTTATTTTGACTTATCCTGTACACAACTAAAGATTTTCTCCCATAAGCGATTTTGACGAACTCCCCCTACTCCTCTGAGCTAAGCTGTAGGCCTTTTTCCATCCATCTGGTTACGGGTCGTCGGAAAAGCTCGATTGGCCCGTAACACCTATCCTAATTCTTAGTATTTTCTCGACAGTTACCTCCTTACTAGTATTTTGTGCCGTTTATAGGGATTTCCATTAAAAATATATACGTTTTATCTACCACGTTTTCATGAAGAACCCTGAGCATGAACAATATTTTAAATTAACCTTATGGTTCTGCAGAACAATAGAACGGTCGAGTTTCTATATATAAAAGTACCAAGAGTTCCTGAAAAACATTTAGTTATACAGAAAATTCGATATAGGATACAGCAAAAGTTGTCAAGGCTGCTTAAATACGAAAGAAATAAATGTGCAGTAATTTTGAAATGTTTATTTATAAGTAGTACGTTATACTCACAAAACTTTGTTGTAAGTTGCCCCTAAATAAAGTTTTTGTGCGAAAAATGTTTCAGACTTGTTTCAGTTGGAAAATACTGCATCAAATACATTTTTTGATACCAAACTGATCGTGAAAAATGCAGTTAAAACGTCATTTCCTTGGTGTTCCTTTTCTTCAATTTCTTCTCCAAAATGTTTATCTGTGACACTGACAATAACGTATTTTTTAAATTTGTGCAACGATACAATTCTTGCTTGAAAATTACAAGGTTTCCTTAACTTTTCTTTTATTAAAGAATCGAAAATAAGCAAATTTTTATCCCGAGCTAATTTAACCCACTAAAGCGCTTTCTATCTGAATCTAGCTATTCGCTTTGCCTATTCATAGAGGCATGATTTCTTTAAATCGTGGTTAAGTTGTTTGGGGATATATCAAAACACACTGGCTATGTCCTTTTTTTCACGCCTTTGTCGATTTCGTCGAGGAGCTTTACATTTTCACATACACAAACAATATTTGATTCTTCTTTCCATTTTATGATTTTAATTAAACGAGTACGCTATGCAAGGGTGCAAATACAACTGCAAACTAAATTTGTGAAATTGTATGCACAAGCTTCAATACAAATCCACGTGTATTCATTAATGACTAAGGATCTCACACAGGGTTGGAAAATCCCCGATGACGGTGGTAAAGCAGATTTTAAATTTCGAGAAAGGCACTTGAATTTGAAATATACAATACAACTTTGTTATCTCTAATGGGGAAAATAACCCGCTTTTAAGCTAGCAAATATCCGCTAAATAGAAATTCGCAGTTCGATATAAGGAGGCAAAATATTAAAAGTGCCCTCATTGTCAGGATATTTGAAAAACATTCGTTAAATGGAGAAATACGCTATATAGAAGTTCGATAGTACATGAATTTCGATATTTTCATTACCAACGCGGAACCACCCATTCCCGTTGTTGGACCACCCTGTGTGCTAGCTGGTAACAACTGACCTGTTTCTATTTTTATGCTCATTTTTTTCTAAAAGAAACTTAGGTCTTTGTAGATTTGTATTCAATTAATTACGCACGACTTGATACCTTTAACAAGTACGGTTAAACTACCATAGTTTTTTATAACTGGATTTCTCAATAAACATTTATAGAAATCTAAAAATGTGAATATCGTACAGAAAGCATGACAGGTTTTAGTACTATCTGCTTACAATTAATTATATCAATGTACAACACCTCTGGTTACAATCAAACTTCCTTAATTCACTCCAAATAAACTTCCAAATTCCACGCTGCATCAACCGATGTAAACTATTGGCAATTTATGATAGGATCTTATTCAACAATACCTGTATAGAATGTGAACAATGTACTTCATAAAGTAATTCAAATATTTATTTAAAAATCATTATGGAATGAAACCAAGTTTGAAATTCTGTTTTCAAAATGTATTTCACTGTTTAAAATATACCCATTTCAACATTCCAACATACATATGACAAACAAACTAATGTGTGAGCACAATGGGTATTTTGCTGATCTACGCTGCGGGGTATGACTGATTGCAAATACGCATTTTTTTCGTAATAATTAAGTTTCATGAGCGTGTTTGAATAAATAACAAGAGTGGTTACATTAGGGCTGCAGCGTTAACGCTTTAAATTACGCAGTGTACACAAATAGCAAATTTGTGTTTAATTACAGCAAGTTGTAATGAATGGAACCGCTTGTTACTCTTGTAAACTACACCCCCGAGGCAACCGGCGGTATCCACATCCCTGTGGAATACAATCTAACTGACGATTTGTTCTATCTGCAAATTATTCGTTGTGAAATATTGTTATCAATAAATCATACCCTATTTCTGCCAATTCCGGGTATTGAGTTTCATAATTATTAAATAAGGGGTGATAATAATAAAGACAATCTCAGTTGCTGTCCAAGGCTCCACATTTCCCAGAACTTTAACCACGTGCGCGTTTAAAGTTCAAAACAAATGAAATGCTTTGCTCTTTATGAAGAACCCGAAATTAACCAAAACGTATTATTTAATTGGCAATAAAATAGATAGAAAAATTAACTTTCACTGGAAATTTTTAAAATATACTTTTGCAATTACGCCCTCCACCCAACACCCAATAAATGGAAGTTCTTCAACCACTTCTCAATTAAGATAAATTACTCGAAATTTTAAAAATCGTTTTATTGTTGTTAAAGCTAGGAAACTGATATTCAGTAATCTTATATTAACGGATATGAAGAATCATATATAATAATTACAATTTTCTCTCTCTGATATGATGAGGAATATTTATTATTGCAGTAATACATTATTAAGTTGTTTATAAATTTCTTCTTTGTTATTTGTTCAGTGTCTTTACTGTTTGCGTAAATATTACTATTATGGAAAAAATTCTGATCAAGCATAATATAATATGTTGGGCTGTTTTATCAAACGTACTCTAGTAGATACCAAGGAAGACAATAACCAGGAAAATGCATCCTTCCCAGCATTGCTGTATAAAAAATCGTGCAGGTATTGTAAAAAAATTCATTTACTTATCTCTGTAAATTAGAAGCTCGTATTGGTGTTTCCAAACCTATAGCTCATTTGATGTT
>JABXWE010047840.1:0-10131 GCA_014611495.1 Limonius californicus
GTTAGCAATTAGTGTTGGACTGAAAAATATTACATCATTTTTTTGAAAAAAAAAAGGCAGTGGATTTGTCTCTAGCATGGAATTTGTTATTTATCTGACCAATTTTAGTTTTTTTTGTAATGATAAGGGACAATTTACTATTTTTCTGTTATTTAAAAAGAGACTGTTAATTGAATAACTGATTGATGTGTAGAGACAACGTAGGGTGCTTTTTAGGCAAACTGGAGCCATGGTGAAGTGGACAATGAAAATGTTAACTTCATAATAGACAAGTAATATATTAATATTCGTAGCGTAGTTAACTAGAACCATATCTCTCCAAATTTAATTTTATAATAAAGACCGTCCTTTTTAAATACTTTTATTCTACAAGCATCATAATTCTAATGCTGTTAATAGTGAAACTATGACAATTTAGAAAACATTGGAGTTAACAATAACAGAAAAGTATTGAGTTTGACTTGTTTATTAAAAGGTGAATAGGTTTTTTTGAATCCGTATGGAGTATAAAGAGTAATCTTTCAAAACTTAAAATAGGAATATACAGCAAAGCCTACACACTCCTTTGACAATGGTATCATCCAATATTATATTTCGTTTAGTGTTAAAACTTTAGAACTGATTCTTCAAAAATCGTAGCTAATATATTGTGTCTTTATAGTCTCAAAAATAAATTAAAATCATTATAAATTAATAGATTTTAGTGTCTAGAATCCTAACAAAGACGGAGAGAAAGGGGGATTTACTGTAATTTCTTTTTGTAATCCTATGCATGTTTTTTGTCTTTAATGTTACCTGTTTGCGTCCCTAAAATGATTGGTAAAATGACAATCCAGTTTGCTTTCCATGCTAGCTGCGTGAAAATCATATACAGGCTATAGGTTAGACGCCACTGGGTTAGAATAGCTTTGTATTTGGCTTCGTTTAGTGACAGTAATATCAACAAAGATTAAAAAATGTCAAGTAAAAAACCATGGAACAACTGTTTTTGTTGAAGAAATATTAATTCTTTTGTTTAAGAAATCGAATGTGAGGTTATGTATAGTAGGACCATTCTGAATTTACAATGTTTAACAATTCGGAATTATGTAGGGTCATTACCTATTCACACACGAAGAGGCTTTTGTGATCAACGGACGTTTAAGCTTTATCTTTGAATTAACATTAATTTAAAAAAAAATTAAAACCTGACAAATTTTAGAAAAATGGTTCAAATGCATTTCTTTACTGAGTGATGCGTCTTCGCATTAAGAACTTTACCATCTCCAAAAGTTAATGACCTCTAATGGATCTTTTCTATACTGAGTTTAACACTTTCCATGCATTGTGGGCAGCATTGGGCAATGTATTTCTTATGAAAGAAGCCTTTACAGTGGGATAAAGTTGAGTTTATTTATGTGAGAGGTTCTAGAACAGTTAACTTTTTCACGTGTAAAACTTGCCAGATTTAACCTTGCTTGGGAGTGAACATTGCGCACTACCACGAAATTGGTGGGGAAGGCCTGGAGCTCATTTGCATCGTGTGTTTGTAGCAGTCAACATCGCTGTACACTTCTAGTGAAAAGTGCTTGCAATGGAGTTTCAATTTAATATTAAAGCAGGGAAGCGTACGCGCGTTTCTTTTACTGAATGTACCGAATGCTAACTGCCCATATAGATTGTATTCGTCTCTCTTCCTCCTAGTGCCGCGCAGCTCCCATCAGCAAGGTTAAATCCGGCAAGCTGTAGTGGAACAAATTTTATATATTTGCATATTTTAAATTATTAAAATTATTTATTTCTCTCTATTTAAAATACTTCTCTAATATTATTTAAAAAGAATTATTGGAAGTTGTTGAAACTTTGAAACCGAAGTTTAACAAATATGTATATGAATAGAAAAGTGGCTCCTGCTTTACCACTGTGGGTTAAATTGTTTGTAGGAAATAGAAAATATCATGAATGATATTGAACTTATTATTATTATAAATGGTGACAGCAATAATGACTTTGATTACAGTGAACTAAATGAATTGCGTAAATTGTGGAATTTAGATATGTAAACATAATATTTTTAATCATTCGAGTAGCTGTAATTACAATCCCCTAATAATAGGAGCATATTAATTGTAAAATTGGTACAAATACAAGAAATCGCCATATACATTGTTGCCGATATAAACAAGTATATGCTTAGGTACTCTTGGAAAAGAAAAGTAAAAGTACCATCTTGACCTAAGCCGCTCAAGACCCAGGCAACGGGGATTACTGATAAGTTTGTCATTGTCAGATATGTCCTAAATATTGCTATGTGTGTTAAATTTTCCAATGTATTTCACAACACTATGTCACTAAAAAACTAAGTGCATTGAAAGTGTGAAACTATCTATAGTAACATTTGCTAAATCATTCCAAACTCAGAATGGACCTACTATAAATGCTTTCATTAGTAATTTTTTTTACTGGCTGAAGCTGTTTGTAATGTTGAGACTATTGGTGATGCGGTTCTGTATCACCCATAAGTGTGCTCATTCGATAAATGTATAAACATCTTCACTACCAGGATTTATTTCTAAAAAAAGCAAGAACATTTGTGGAAAAATGAATATTTTTGTCGGTACTGCTGACTTTTCTAATAAACAGAAAATGATAAAGAAGTCCTTTGTTTGTTTGATTGAATCTTTCCTTCACAATTAATTTCAACACCACTTCAAAGCCTATTTGTATACAACATGTGTTACTTTGTTGTATCGTCATATAAGCCAAAAAAAAATGTTACAATTGATTCAGTACTGTTTGCTGTTCCGAATATTCATTCACTGCACCGAGGGAAGGTACAGTAATAACTTGTAGAACTTTAAAAAGCGAGCTAGGGACGGGGTTTTGGTAAGTAACAAATGTCGATTATAATAAAAGGACGTATGATTGTGTATTAGAAGAGAAAGAAACAGTTTGGGCGCTAGGAAAAACGTCCCATTTAACAAAGCCGCCAATGCATGTAAATCGTGACTACTTAAACTGTTCAAAAGGACTTTGTGAGTATAGTAAGACCGAAAATAAAGCGTACGCATTCTTGGCCCTCCGTTCAAAAGCATAGCCGCCTCGTGAGTATTATCATGATAAAATTGAGGATCCAACCGAGAAATTGCATCAAAATTGGTGCGTTTATAACATTTTCTCTATATATATATCTCTCTCTAACTGTTAATAATGTGTATAATCGTAACACTGTGAAAACACTTTTTCGTCACGTAGAGGATGTGTTTACCATCATTATTGGCGGCGTTCACAATCACATTGCATTTTTGAGGAATTGTGCTATAATTGTAAGTTTATTGTTTATATTTTATCTACCTTTTTATTGTTTTTATTCTTTATTTAAGTTCATGTGATTCAGGTTGTTTTGGTAACTGTGGACTCTCTTCTCAAGTTTCAAATTAAACAAACAGAAGAGACTTTTCTGAATAGATCTTAACTTTAATGTTGTCGGTGCTGTACATGGAACATACGTCCGTATCAAAATTTCCAGAAGGAACAATTCAGAAAAGTCTTTGTAATTATTAGTAACATTGTAATACAATGATAGATGACATTTACATTGCGGCCTAGTCAAATTCCTCGCGTTGTAACCGACAGACGATGACAGTATGAATTATGTTGGCAGCGCATGGACCTGGGCGAGTGCCCCAAGATCCACGACTTGGCTTTGCGCGCCGACTTCGAGAAAGCTCAAGCAGGCAAGGACTACTTCTATGACTTAGATGTGAGTACCAGCCATTAACGTAAAAAGATTCCAAATTAAATTTCTTGTTTCTTTTTCTGACAGGCTATGGAACATCTTCAGGCCTTCATAGGCGACTGCGATCGCCGCACAGAGGCGGCTAAACAACGACTTGCAGAAACCCAGGAAGAGTTGTCCGCTGAAGTTGCTGTCAAGGCCAACAGCGTGCACGAACTCGCCGAACAAATTGGTCAGAAGTTGGCCAAGGCTGAACAGCTGGGCGAAGAGGGATTTGTGGAGGAGAGCATGAAACTTATGGAGGAGGTGCGGTTGTAATGTCTTTTATAAATTGCTTTTTGTTTTTTTCTTCTAGCTTAGCAACCTAACTATGTGGATTTCTCTTGTTTAACAACTGTATGCAGTTTTTTTCTTATTTTATTTTGATCTTTTTTGGAGTCTTCTTTTATCTCATCTTTCCAGCTTTTGCTATCCATGTCGTCATGCCATTATGTCTCCTATTTCTCAACGGATGTTGCCTTTCAGCTGCTACAGAGTCTGATAAAAGTTGTAAACTTTTATTTTAAAATGGCCCCATAAGAAAGAGATGTACTATCTGGTGATGTGGGAAGCGATGTTAAATCACCAAATCGAGAAATTAAACGTCCAGGAAACATGTTCCTCTAAATGCCTATTGTCTGTCTGCAGAGTGCGTTGTCGCACCGTCCCATTGAAACCACATATCATCCAATCCGAGTTCTTCTAATTGGGGTGACAAAAGTTCTCCAACATCGCTCTATAACGCTCGCCGTTGACTGTAACAGCAGTGCCTTAATTATCCTCAAAAAAATATTCCATTACGCCCTGCTCAAAAACTCCAGTTGGAGTTGGGCGACGTGGATGATTTCAGCGAATCTTAGCCGCGTCGAAATACCCGACATTGTTTTTAATGCACAAAGTTACAATTTATATGCGTTCTTGTGGTTTATATCGATTCGTATTGGTCATACACACAGCATAATTGAAAATGAAATCAACGCGAAATGCGCGATGACAGACACTTCATGATAGGCTTCCCTTAATTTTTCAGCCGCTTCGCAGTGTATGGCTCTTGTCCAGTTTGGGCATTTAAGTCTTTAAGACTAGACACCCTTTCAATTGCTGTTTGAAGGCGTTGATAAAAATTGCCTTTGCTTCTGTGTGGTTCTGTTTTGTACCGGCATATACAGTGATGTCAAAAAGTAGTGCAATATCTTCAAAATTCAGAAAAATCAAGTTTTAAACGCACCTTTTTACAAATGTTTTTCAGTCGTTCAGTGTCTATCAAATAATTTGGTTTTTAGGATATCAGTTTGCGGGGTTTTAACAAAATTTAAAGAGCGAATGGAGGTCTTAAATTGATTGCAATATTTATATTCTGCCAATACATTCGACTTTTTTATAAACATTAATTTTTAAATACTCACTTATTTTCTTTTGAATGAATAAATAATCGATTATGGGAGTCTTTTCTGAAAGACTTCTTTTAATTTTTTCTGTAGGATTTGTAGGAGATAAATAGCGAAACTACGCGAAAAATGTGTATTAGCTTTAGCCTTCAAACACCTGAGCATCATAAAAATCACACCTTCTTCTGTAGGTTGACGAGTTGAGAAAGAAAAAACTTGAAGCCGAACAAGAATATCGCAATTCGATGCCAGCCAGTAGCTATCAACAACAGAAGTTGCGCGTGTGCGAGGTCTGTTCTGCTTATTTGGGCATCCATGACAATGACAGACGTCTCGCCGACCACTTTGGTGGAAAACTACATCTTGGTTTCATCAAAATTCGAGAAAAACTTGCTGAATTGGAGGTGAATGATCAATTCCATTGTCTGTATCAAGTGGCATTATTTAATTTTTAATAAATTGCAATGTCCAAGGCTACCTCTGAGAAAAGAAAAGAAGACAAGCGTAAATCCATGAGAGATCGTGACCGTGACTTCGAGAGGGAGGAACGATACCGCGAGAGGCACCGTGAGCAGTATGTTGGGGGCAGGGAGCTGGACAGGCGCTCAAAGAGACACCGTTCGAAATCCCGTGACCGCCATCGCCATGGAGATAGAGATAAGGACCGTGACAACAGGTTAGTCATTGTAATTATACTAAGTGTGCAGTGAATGTGGTTGTAAATGAAAGAGTAGCTTTACATTATAATAAACAAGATGCACGCGACACGGGAATGGTGACGTACCATTCCCCAGAAATTGCTGACGTACCATTCCCCAGAAATTGCTGGGGAGCGAAGGACGGAAGGAAAGCCGGGGCAGAGCGAAAGAATGGGTTGGAAAAGGTGGAGGGGGATTGCGGAAAGGGGGAACAGGGGAAATGCGTACGGGAATAGGAAAGGGGGAAAAAGGACGAGGAAATGAGAAAAGAAATAGGAAAGTGATTAAAGGAAGCAAAGAGGAGCCAATGTGGCTGAAGAAAGGGGAGAGGAAAAGGGAATAAAAGGGGGCAAGAGCGTGAAGAAATGAAGAAGGAAAGAGGAACAGTAGAAAAAGCAAGATTGCGTCATCGTACCTTCCCGTTAAAACCGCATATCTACCTGTCCAAGTTCCTCTTAATGGGGGTGACAGAAAGTTCTCTCGCATCGCTCTATAGCGCTCGCTTCCTCGTCCTCAAAAAAGTACGGTCCAGTTGCACCTTGTCCAAAAACTCCAGCAGGAGTCGGGCACCGTGGATAATTTCGGCGAAACTTTTGTTGCATGGAAATAACCGACGCATTGTGTTTGTTTGGAAATGGGGTAGAAAGAGAAAGGTGACTATGAAAGGAAATCGTAGAGGGAGACTGCGCATTGGGGGAAACGAAATGGATAATAAACAAAAAAAGGGGGGAAACTAACAGGAAATGAGAAAGGAAATAGGAAAGCGGTTGAAGAAAAGAAAGAGGAACGTGGGAATGGGAGCCAATGTGGCTGAAGAAACGGAGAAATGGGAGAGAAGAAGCGAAAAAAGCAAAAGGGGGAGGAAAAATTAATAAAAGGGGGCAAGAGCTTGTAGATCTGAAGAAGAAAAGAGGAACAGTAGAAAAGGCAAGAGTGGGTCATCGCACCTTCCCGTTAAAACCGCATATCTACCAGTCCAAGTTCCTCTTAATGGGGGTTGACAAAAGTTCTCCCGCATCACTCTATAGCGCTCGCTTCCTCGTCCTCAAAAAAGTACGGTCCAGTTATACCTTGACCAAAAACTCCAGCAGGAGTCGGACGACGTGGATGATTTCGGCGAAACTTTTGTTGCGTCGCAATAACCGACGCATTGTGTTTGTTTGGAAATGGGGTAGAAAGAGAAAGGCGACTATAAAAGGAAATGGTAGAAGGGGACTGCGCATTGGGGGAAACGGGAAATGGAGAAGAACAAAATAAAGGGGGGAAAGTACCAGGAAATGAGAAAAGAAATAGGAAAGCGGTTGAAGAAAAGAAAGAGGAACGTGGGAATGGGAGCCCATGTGGAGAGAAAGGGGAAGAAGGGGAAATAAGCGAAAAATAAAAGGGGGGAGAGGAGAAAAGGGGGCAATGGCATGAAGGTGCATTTTCGGCCTACGCTACGCGCGTCGAAAGTATCCGCACTAACTAGTAAAACGCGTAAATGATGGTAATGAGCGGGAAAAGCTCATGATTGCAATATTGACTTACGAATACACCACTAGCCAAGTCAGCAAGATATCTTTTACATAAGCAAAAAGAGCTGATCGTTTTTAGCACCGCTGCGACAACAGCCGCAATTTCGGTAATTATGTATCCCTGAAAATTAGATTTCGTGTTATGGACAGTGGCGTTTGTAAATGGCTGTCGGTCGTTTCCACGACATGTCGTACCTCCACGAGTCGGCCTGGAATTGATCGCGAAAAATGGGTTTTTTAGGTTATGTGCGTTTGAAAGGCGTCGGGCCGAGTTACTACGAAGGTAGTGTTGAAGTACTTGTAACGCGGTATACAGCAGCGAAAACTCCGTCCCAAGATGTCGTTTGGATACGGAGTTATGACGCTCCAAGTAAAAAACTCGCGCCACCTAGCAGCGGACCGCGTAACTCAATCGGAACTATTTAGCACTATTAGGTGTAGCATTCATGACTCTTTCCAATGGTGCATTTCCCTAGCTCGTCTGTTTTAGAAAATTCAGGCTCGGAAAATTTTCGATTATTCCGCCGAATTTTGAGCGCCTCTGTTTTTCGCCCTAAAGACGGTCGTATTCGACAATAGCGCTCTTGACTAATTTGCGTAAACCACAGGCAGTTACATCAATCAGCAATGCTTCCCCAATAATGGTCAATTTTAATAAAATATGCATGTCAATATGGAACGCTAACCATTCTTATCCAATTAAGTTTTACTTATTTTAACCACTTCCCCACCTTACTCATGTTTGACATTTTTGATATTATGCCCTTGATTTTGTGATTCCTTGGAGCAATTCCTTTAGTACACATTAGATGTCTGTAGTATACTACTTACTGGTAACATGAAGTAATATTTTTTTTTTCTGCAGAAGCCGATCACATCGATCCAGGTCTAGAAGCCGAGACCGTGACCGCCGCTCTCACTCTCGCCATTCGAGTTCAAGCGATAAGAAGCGAGACCGAGATTAAATGTTAAATCCGTATATCACTAATCATATAGGACCTCTCGTTAAGCAGATAGGAGCACTAAATGCTTAATGATTTATCTTGGAGTCATTGTTTTACTGTTGTTTCTATTAGGAATTGTGAAGGAACAAGGTTTTGTTCTTCAATTGAATTAAGAATTTTTATCGTAAGGTAGAGGGTTAGGATTTTCAGCAGTTGGTTTATCGAATCAGTTGTACCTTAATTTTAATTATTAATTTATGTCGCATTCAATTATATAAAGTTAAACTATTATTGATAATTGTGTTTTATTGTGTAGATACATCGACTAACTTATTAAAAAGAGAAAATCGAAGATCACAAATCGTGAACTAATGGGTCTCTTCTGTTTTGTTTAATGTGCGATTTTTGCCGCTTGATCAGTAATCTTTCTGCCATCGCTCGTTCGTGCCTAAAAATCACTTCAATTAAAGGATTATCTGAATCAATCGCTTTCAATTACCTTTTCCTAAGTCTTTCTGCAGTTTCTGGACTTTGTATAGGTTCGCTTCGACATGCATCTCTTATTGCACACCTGAGTTTCTCCAAACAATCGGCTACGTTCAACTGTTGTGACCTTGTGACATCAGAACGAAAAACCAAAAATCCTTCAATTGTTATTTTGGTTTTTAACTACAAAGACATATTCATTTGTAAGTTATTCAGAATGGCTATTTAGTGTTATTATATTAATATCAATTCTACTAAGAAAAGGTAAGGTGTAAGGAATTTTATTTTCCACAATTTAAAAATTATATACAGGGTGTTTGGAGAGTCGAGCCAGGACAAGCTAAACTTATAACGAACGATCAAGCAGTTTTCAAATTAGGGTTGGCTGTGAATGCTACAAGGCGTGACAAAGCTGTCATATTATGTACCGGCCGTACCTTGTGTTTATTACTTTGAATGTAAACACAATCAAAGTTTACTTAACCTCAAAGCGTAACTCGTCGCAATAAAACGCTTTTTAAAAAGTATATAATCAAATTGCACTAACCGGATTTTGGCAGATGAATAATTTTTTATTTTATGGTGTTTAAATCGGCATTTGTTCAATCTCGGATATGTCAAAAATTTCATAGCCCTCCCTAATTTGAAAGCTGTTTGATCACATGCTACGTTTATAAATGGTACACCTAATATAATATTATATTTATTGCTACATTTGTTCTCACTAGAAGATTAAAATATCAGGCTGTAGCAATCTACACCTGATTATTTCCACAAAATGTTGACAATGTTTGCTTTGAGCTCGTATAATGTAGCTAATTGCTTCTAATCTGATAAAAAAATTTATAGCTTTTGGTCTTCAACATTACTCGATCTATTAAAATGGAACTCTACATAGTATACAGGTTAACGGCAAATTGGAAGTAAAAGAGATATTGAAAATTTCTAGAACATGGAGGGGGAATATCATGGTTCCTAAAGTAGCCTTGCCCGTTAAACCTGTTAAGCTTTAACAAACTCAACAAAAAAATTCAAATGGTAACCCCCATCTTATGATACCTCATTAATGGTAACGCCCACTTTATGATACCTCATTAACGGTAACGCCCACTCTATGATACCTCATTAATGGTAACGCCCACTTTATGATATCTCATTAATGGTAACGCCCACTCTATGATACCTCATTAATGGTAACGCCAATCTTATGATACCTCATTAATGGTAACGCCCACTTTATGATACCTCATTAACGGTAACGCCCACCCTAGGATACCTCATTAATGGTAACGCCCACTTTATGATACCTCATTAACGGTAACGCCCACCCTATGATACCTCATT
>JABXWE010047842.1:0-11427 GCA_014611495.1 Limonius californicus
AAAATGGTGTAAACGCACTACGAGAAAACGACGATGTTTTAAGAAGGGTGCATTTCAATTTTTTAGGTCGTGTTGACCTCTGCATCAATGAAGGTCACATTAAACATTTGTTGTAAAAAAGTTTTATTTTTGTGTCTACGGCCAACTAAATTTTGTAATACAATTAAACCTGCAATAATAATATCGGTTATCAGTGTTTGAGTAAACATTTTTTTTTCTTCGAAACTATACGAATTACGGAGTTTTTACAAGAGTCAAAAATGAAGCTAATAAATGAGTCTTCACCTTAAAATCAACATAGAATCGTATCATCATCCTTAAAAAAATTCTGAACAAATTTTTCAGGGGGTGGGGGTGGTTTTAACCCTTCTCCAATTTTCCTTGGGTTTCTTTCGTTACTGAAAGTAGTGGCTTCCTTTGAAGTGCCTAGGTACCAAATTTCATTAAAATTGGTTTACACGTTTCTGAACAGCATACAAAAATGTAATTTTTTAAGTAAACTTTGAACTCTTCTCACGAGCAAACGGTACATTTTGGTATATGACAAAGTTGGGTCCAATCGACTTCTTTTGACCTCTAGAATACGTGGTAGTTTTATGTCCCAGGAGTTTTGGGACATCCTGTATATATACATATCTTGGACAGGTGATAAAAATCAGCAAAAGAAATCAAACTGAAGAAATAAATAGGAGGGTCAGACTAGGATGGGCTGCTTTTGGAAAAACTTCACATGTATTTTAAAGAATCAAACGATACCGTTAGAACTACGAAGTAAAGTATTCGACCGACGCATTTTCCCGATAATGATATACGGCGCCCAAATATGGACACTAACAAAAGCAAATATGGATAAAATGGTCAAATCACAAATAGCAATGGAACGTCAAACGCTAAATATTAAATTAACAGACCGAAAGAGGCTACAATGCATAAGACAGAAAACCAAAGTAATAGACGTAGCAGAACACATTGCCTCACTTAAATTGAGATTTTGCGGTCACACTATGAGGCAGACTGATAATAGGTAGAATAAAAAAATACAGCTCTGGAGACAATAGGAAACTCAGCGAAGTAGAGGACAACCATAACTCATATTGGACGATACCAAGAGATCAGCAGGACTAGGATGGAGAAATATCGCGCAGGACTGGGAAAACTGTAAACTAATGGGAGAGGCCTCTGTCGAACAATGGACGAATGACGGCTAGAAAGAAGTCTTCACAACGTCAATCCCGTGCCCAAAATATCGTCGATGATAATTTTATCAATGAGAATTTCTGGTTCGAAATCTATTTCCCCAAAACGTATTTGTTTGCGATCCAGTAATCCATCGCAGTAGCAAAGACAGTGAATATGAGTTTCATCTTCATCCTTAACAAAATCTGCACAACGGTTTTTCTGCAAGCTCTATGTTGTGTAGATGTTTCTTCATACAACAATGCCCTGTGAGGATCCTTGTTGAGTGCATGGTTTTCTCCCTCCCAAGCGAAAGCAGTTTTTCTGCTGTTTCCTGTATAGTTTCCCGATAAGAAACTTCGAATATCTAATGCCCTGGTGTTCATTCCAGAATTTTCGGTGTTTGATTCTTAAGCAGCTTCTAGTTTGTTTCCTAGCCGTGCAATACGCAATCTTGCAGGTTGGCTGTGGACCTATCAGCTATCCTGCGCCACCAGCACATCCGCTTCTTCATTACCTTCTATGCCCTGATGTCCTGGTACACACATCAAATAAAGTTTGTTGTGTTCCCCCACTTCCACCAGTTTCCTGTGGCAATCCAAAATCAGTTTGGAGTTAAATTGGTATGATGACAGTGCTTTCAGCGATAAGTGATAGTGGGTACAATTACAGCCATGTACAGCCAAAGTACCATTTTTGGATTTAGCTCCCATGTTTTGCCAAACATCCGCCTACAGGTCCAGAAGGCTGTGATAGCTTTATTTGCTACGTATTCCAAATGATGTTTGAAGGTCAATTTGGTGTCTACAATGACTCCCAAGCACTTGACCTTCTCCATCATTATCAGTCTTCCGCAGAATAAAGTTAGGTCCCTTACGTCGAGCCTTCTTCTCGTTCTATTGCTATATTCGGCTTGAGTTACTTTTGGCTCCACAACACATCAACAATTGAACGTTAGGTAGAAAGTTGGAAATTTTTCCATTGCCTTTTAAAGCGTGTTCCATTTTGAACTTTACTTTTCGATAAAACTCTTAATATGCATTGAAAAACTTGGAAATTTATATATTTAAAAGTAAAGTCAAGACAAGGAAATTATAGTTGAAATAAAATATATGCCAAACATCGTTTCGGTTGTTCTAGCAGATGGTCACTCTTCTGACCAAATTATTAATTACATTTTCGCATAATTACGGCTATTCTCATTTGTAAGTCGACGAATGGTTTTTGTCAGCTCGCCAATTACAAGTACCTTTACAAAGTCACAAAAGGAAAAGTCTAGAAGCGTTAAATCGCACGATTTCGCAGCTAACTGATGTCACCGTGTCAGGAAATGACACGGTCAGGAAATATTTATTAGCGTTTTGTAGTTAAACAACGGCGGGCAGCCGCCGCCCCCTGTAAAAGATCAGGCCCCGAAAACCGTGAGGGAGGCCATGGTCCTACAAGGACTGACGAAGCCAAGGAGTAGTAGTAGTAGTAGTTAAACAACAGAACGGAAATGTTTGCAATTTTGTAACGCCGTTCGTTCTGAAACGCTGCTTGATTTTTTTTTGTATTAGCCCGCAGTATCCCATTGTTGGGCATGGGCCTCCCCCATAAGGGGGGTTGTTGATCTACTCTCCCATAGTAATCAATCCTCGTGGGAGAGAGGCGCCGCGTTAACGCAACCTTCGGGTCACCCATCCAAGTACTGACCGGAGCAACGCTGTCTTAACTCTCCTGATCGTACGTGAACGGGCGACGAATGTGCGCAACCCGGGACCCACGGCCTGGAAATATTTATTAGCGTTTTGTAGTTAAACAACAGAACGGAAATGTTTGCAATTTTGTAACGCCGTTCGTTCTGAAACGCTGCTTGATAAATTTTGTTAATTTAGTAGATATTAAATTCTAAAATAATATTAGAAGTTTCATGTAATAAAATATAGTAATAATACAATTTGGTCATTTCCATTATCTTCTACAATACACTGCACTGTTTTATAAGTGGCTATGCTTTTAACACTATGCGGAAATAGTATTCTGCAATAACTTGGAACAATTGATCTGTTAGCATTTATTCCACTTAAGTCGTAACTTGACGAAGAACTTTAGACCTTGTCGCCGGGTAACCAGAGAACATCAATAGTATAAAAGGATTGAATTTATTGGTATATTTTTTTACAAACCCTAATTAACTTACACTAAATTAAAAGTCATAATACACGCTATCATTTACAGTTCAGCTTAGCTGTTTTACCTCTTTTCTTCATTTCCTTATTCTGCTTTTTGTTCTTCTTTTTTATTTGGTATTTCTCATTTTCCATTTCCATTTGTGCCTTACGGCGTTGGATACTCTAACTATTTTCTACAGTTGTCGTGATCTCTCGTCATTCTCCTAACTTCTTCGATTTTTCTTTCTTTCTTTCTAGCTACCTTTTTGATGATTTCCTCCTACTGGATTGGGAGTTTACCTCCTGTTCGCCTTCCTTATGGTATTAGCTCATATTTTGTCTTATGGTACTTTTCAGCTATGTATGAATGAAGTGTTACTACTATACTATACTATTTTAGTTGCTTCTTTTCCATCTCGTTTATCATTGGTTGTTAAGCTAGCTCGCATCTTATGCTCATTTCATTTCGGTTTGTTGTTATTCTTGATAGGTGTCTGTAAGCACAATTGGTGATTTTAATCCGAAGGATAATGTGGGAAAATATACTTTTTTTGATAGATGCCACATGTGACTTGTTGGTTAATTCTTCTTTAGCCATTTACTCCTTTTTTTCATATAAAGTTCTTGTCGTTAATATTCATAACGTGTTCTGGGTTTTGGATCCCGGCCCCCTAAAGTTTAGCAAAGCCAGGATAATCTCTCTGCTATTATCTATCAAATTTTAAATTATCGTTTTAATCGTGCAAACGTGTTTCTGTCTTTGACTTCTGGAGCGGAAGGTCGCTTGTTCCTCTTCTAATTTCATTTTTGGCTCATTGCCCGATACTTATCACAGTTTGTTGATTCACCCTTTCTGTTATGTTATGTATATGTACAAAGAGCTTCTTTTTTATTTAGTTAGCATTTACTTAGTTTACTAAGCTTGTTGGAAGTTTTCTTCACGTTATCTGGTTTCTTGAGTTGTTCTGATGATTCAACATTGCCTTCTCTTGGGATTTTTCTGGTTACATAGTTTTTAAAGCAATCTTGATCTCTTTTTGTGTGACGCTGTTTTCCTCCTGTTTTCATTTTATTTTGTTCATCGGCTTCCTCTTCTATTTGTTAATCTTGCTTTCATCATGATTTCGCCAGGTTTTCAGAAATTCGTTTGGCGTTATTTCAAGTTATCTTCTGTGATTTGCAACGTTTTGTACTAGCTTTGGTATCGTTGCCCTTTAGTGCTTTTATGACATTACGTAATAGTTTTGTAGTCGATGTGTAGCGTTTCTCTATTTTTCTGCTTCTACTGAGCTCGTTTAGCTTGATTCACAGCTATTTTGGGTTTATTTCATTTTTGTTTACAATTTAGCCCATCTTCTGTCTCTAAAACAACTCTTAAATCTTTCATTCTCTTTACTATAATTTTTAAGTCTTTTGTTCTTATATCCAGTTTTTTTTTTGTTCCTGTAGTTTATTAGTTTTGTTCCATACGTTTCTGGAGACATTTGGATTACGATCCAGGGTATTTCTAATTGAATTTTTAAGTCTTTTGTTCCTCCATCCAGTTTTTTTTGGTTCCTGTAGTTTATTAGTTTTGTTCCATACGTTTCTGGAGACATTTGGATTACGATCCAGGGTATTTCAAATTGAATTTTTTCCATTTCATATATATTCAGTTTTATCTTAAACTTTCTTTTAAAATACTCTCCCAACTGCGGGTTTTCTAATAGAATACTAGTGTAATTATTTTTGTTTCCCTTTTCGATTTCTATATTAAGTATTATTTGCTCTCCGTAACTTGTGATTTATTAATTCTACTGCCAGAAGGTCACCACGTAGTCGATGGCAGAAGATGTTGGAGAAACAAAGAGAGAGAGAGAGAGAGAGAGAGAGAGAGAGAGAGAGAGAGAGAAAGATTCAGATTCAGATTCCAATACGTTTATTCATTAACTATTACATTCCATTTTATTAAAGCTAGGTATATTATTGATGGGCGGACCGTTGTAGGCTTTTGGCCTCTTCAGTCCTGTCTTCTTTTCTTCTTCTGGATTTGATGTTTGGTGATTAACTAGCGGGTGCTGATTCTTGATTCTTGGTACCTGGTGTGGTGGGTTCCGATTCCGTTGCTTCTGTTTCTGATGTTAGGATTATCTGAAATTAGAACGTCTAATTAGTTGAATATGCACTCACCTCATTGTTAGTGGAGTTTTCTTCTCCAGGGCAATAAGGTTGTCTGGGAAATCGGAGTACAGAGATCAAAGAAGGTAGTTGGGGTGTTTGAGTGTCTTTCGGAGTTTTCCGAGGTTGCGGTTAACTAGGACGAAGTTGCGATTTATAGGTTTGTGAGAAGTTCGGAGGGTTTGTCTGGCGATAGGAATGCCGTGGAGGAAAGTTCTAGATATTTATTTCTGTTGGAGTTCCAAAAGACGGTCGCTGGTTGGAGTGGGTCGAGTGTCGATGTGAACTTAGTTACTGGGATGTTCTCAACATAGACGGAAAATGCTACGTAGAATTTGATTTTCGTATGCTGCAATTTGAAGGAGAAGATAGGGTTTGCGACTGGTATACAGAGGGGCTCGCTAGTCGATGATGGGGCGTATGTGTGTGCAGTACATGTATAGGGGGGTTCGGGAACCGCACCCTTGAAAATGGTCTTAGATGATTGGGGGTTGGAACGGTTTTCTCCGGGTTTCTCGAATATCGAGGTTCAGGGCACATGTGTTTTGAAAAGCGATATCCAGGAATTGGGCTTAGTTGGAGAGTGGGACTCGATTATGAATGGAGATGTCGATATCCGAGGGAGTCTGGGGTGTGTATAAAGTTCGAAGATGGTGTTTATGTGGAGCGTCGGGGATGAAATCCAAATTGTTCCAGCGGCAGAAAGGCGGAGGCGGGAAGCGATGATATTTTTTGGTTTTGCCGAAAATCCTCAGAGAGAGAGAGAGATAGAGAGAAGCTGCTTTAGATCTGAAATGGACAGAAACCTGCAGAATGTTGTTGGTAACAATTCTTCCCATCGCAGTGAGAATTAAAAATAAAAAACCATTTATCAATGCAACCGTTCGACTAGATGAAGTTACTTGAAATGAATACCAAGTAATAGCACTTTGTTAGAATTCTCTTTCAAAAAAAATAGATTATTATGCAATAGATCGAGCTATGATCCCAATGTTTTATTATTATCATTTTATACCTAGTACCTGATTCTAGTAGCACAGATACTAAAACTCTGGCTACATGTTCAAGTACAACACACTCTTTCTAATAAAAAACATTAGCTACGTAACATATCTGTCCGTTGAAATTAATTCCATACCTCAGACGGTACATACATCACAATAGTAAAGCTAACTACAAAACACCACATTACAGTTTCATATGCTTTATTCTTAATTATTAAACAAAATAGTAGTATAACTACATCAACATTTCAAAAAATACAGGTGAGAAAAGTTCAGTATACAATATTTAATAAGCGCGGATGGCGTATTGAGCCCAGAAAGAAGGTACGTGTTGGTATCCATATTGGTTTTGGTACCCATATCCGTATCCCTTTCCGTATTGGCTAAGACCGGTAAGTCCGTAGGAGTATTTGTCCAATCCATATTGTTGTCCGTATTTGCTGAATCCGTATTGTTGCCCGTATTTGGCGAATCCGTATTGTTGTCCGTATTTGCCATATCCGTATTGTTGTCCATAGTATTGGCCGTATTTACCACCGTAGTAGTTGTCACCATAGTATTGGCGGGCGTAAGGTCCGTAATATCCATATTGGTATTGGGGGTAGTTGTTGAAGTTTTCGATCATCCTGTACATATGGTAGGTGGCGGTCATGTATTTGGCAACAAGTTGTTGGACAAAGTAGTAGAAGTTACCGTGGGTATCTGAAAGTTAAAAGAACAACGGCTTAAGAACTTGTAAAATAAAATAATGGGAAATAGGTTTGTAATTGTAAATAGATGCAGAAGCCTGTTATCGGTCATTGAAGAATCTTTTCTTAGCAATAATTTAATTATATTTATTTTCTGACTTCCCAAAGAGTAGGTAATTTAAACCACACAGATTCTAGAGCCATAAAATATTTTCTTTATCTTTGTTATGCTACTAGTTATTTATTTTGGGCAACTTACATTCGAATCCAGAGACCATCTTTTCGAATTCAGCGGCAATCCTTTGGACGTACATGTAGTATTGGGTGCTCAATTCAACGGAGGAGTATTCACCGTAGTAGAACTGTTTCAGAGCCAAGACGTATTGCCTCAAGTTTTGGGCAACTTGTTGGTACATGTACACGTCGGTTTCAGCGCTGTAGTAAACCTGCAAGTAGAACTAGAATTAGAAAACTGTCTTTTCCTAAAGCCCAGCTTTTCCTTACGTATTGGTGGAGCCTTTCGACGATGAATTCAAGTTGTTGAGCGTATTCACGGATCAAGTGCTTGAAGGCTTGTTTAGCAGAAACATCACGGAAGGAGACGGTTTGGAAGACTTGGTGAAGATCGCGGATGAGGGGTTGGATTTCCATTTCGAATTGTTTAAGATCTTGGCCGTATTTGGCGAATCCTTGGTATTTTCCGTAGGATCCGTATCCGTATCCGGTTTGACCGTAAAGTTCTTCGTATTTGTAAAGGCCTTGGTGTCCGTACTTGCCGAAGAATCCTGGGAATTCGGTGTGGCCGTAGAATCCACTGTGGTAGAGACCGTAGTAGCTTTGGTATCCGCTTTGAATTTGCATCCTGAAGTGTTGGATGGCGTAGAGGTAATCACCAAGAATTTCGAAGAAGAAAGTTTCTACAAAAGAATAAATAAATTAATTCCTGTTGTAAAAAGTAAAGGTGGAGGACTCACGGTATTCTCCAGCATGGGTGTAAAGAGCGAATCTTTCGAAAGCTTCAGCGACAAATTGGAGTTCCTTGATGAGTTCCATTCGGATAACTTCTACGTTTTGCATGTTTTCGGTGTTCATCATTTGCATGAAAGGTACAAGAACGCGACGGAGTTTGCCGTAAGCGTGTTGGAAGATGGCGTCAATTTCAACATTTCCGTAGGTACGCTAAAGAACAGAACATTAGAGGATGAGGGATTGTGGGAAAAAATGCTGACTTACTTCTACTTCTTGCATTCTGGTCATGATGGCTCCAACATGTTGGACGTATTCGTAGATGGCGTATTTGCGGTGTCCATCGAAGTGAGTAACACCTTGGAGGTATCCAATCAAACCTTGGGTAATTTCTTGGATTTGGAAAACCAATTGTTTGGGGGATTGTTGACCATAAGCGCCGTAGTATTGAACGTGGCTGTAGATGTTTTTGAAAGCGTACAAGAAGTCGGCGACCAAAGTTTCGACGATCATGTAAAGTTCACCTTGGCTTTCTAGCAATCACAATTATTAAATTATTATAATCATCTAAATGTTATAGACAATACTGTTGAGTGTAAGAAGGTATAATAAATAACAACTTACGTTCAAAATCTACTTGGACCAAACGGACCAATTTTTCGAGTTGAGCAACAGTGCGTTGGACGGTCATGTAGAATTCGTTTTTCATTTGGCTGACGGCGTAGACATCGGTGGTGTAAGCAGCAATTTGGTGGTATTGCATTTGGATGTCACGGAGTTCAGCGATGACTTGCTCAAGAACAATGGTAACTTGTCCATTGTAATTGTAGGTCTACAAATAAAATATAATTATAATGCAGTTATACTTTGTACACCTGAGCAACAGAGAGAATACAAGTATAAACCGATTATTGTTAACCAAAAATAATCAATAACCAAATCTCTCAAGAAATGTTGCTTTCTTTGCAGAAAAATGCGTTTCATACGTTAATATGCACCCTCAGTAAACAAAATAGAAAGAAGAACTTATCATTGTTAAATACATTTGCCACTCAAACTTTCTACTGAAATGTTATTTACGGGAAAATTTTGTTTATATTTTTACACCCAGATTAGCCAGAAGAACCCGAATAAAAATAAATAAAGATATCCACTCACCTCAGCTTGGAGTCGTTCGATGATGGCATCGATGTAGTAGGCGAGTTCACGGCTTTGCCAGACGAGAGTCTTGGTGATAAGACGGTCGTTGGGAAGAGCCCTTTGGAAGTACACGCTCAAGTCTTGGCTAACGGTTTGGAGTTGTCCAAAGAGAGCATCGAACTTTCCAGTTGGGTAACCGTGGAAATGGAGATTCCAGCTTGGGACTTGGAGTCCATATTCGTAATCTCCCAAAGTTCTACCTTGGTAACCTTGGTAGCCTTGGTAACCTTGGTGCATAAACACGCCTGCGGAGGCGGCCTGAAAATGTAAAATGTGTGTTAAATCATCGGAGTAAGAATACGTTTGTAAGGTTAACAACATTAGATTATTTAAAATGGAAAACTTACTTGGAATGCGAAAGCGGCGAGGATAACAACTGCGAACTTGGCCATGTTTGACTCTGTAGCTGGACCACTGAAGTGCCGATGTCAGGGGAGGAGGTGGTTTTATACTAATTCAAGTGCAACCTTCTGACCTCAGATTTTATTATCAAAGCCGGTAACTGTATTTTGGTGTCGTCATATAAAGTTTCGTAATGCAGTAATCATGTCGTTGATCTTGTTACGAATGGGATCTCAGCACTAGTCGTGCATAGTATGCTTAAATTCCTTAAATAAAACAATAACGATAACATGTGTTTACTAGAACTGTTAATACATTCCGAGATGTTTTGTAATATTTTATTCTTTTTATTTACCTTTCATACATATAACATTAAATTTTGTAGATTTTTGTTTTTTAGATCAGTATGGCGAGAATATTAAAATATCTACTCGTTACTTAATATAGACGAAAGACCAATGTTTTCAAGAAAATACTTTTGTAGCAAGAAAGCACAAATTATAGAAACGTCTATACTGCTGTAGCAAATAATTATAGTATATGGTTGCCGATTTTGCAAGAAAAACATCAAATATCTAAATAATGAATATCCTGCTTTATTTATACTGCCACGTGTTTTTAAACTAAGCATTGTGATAAATTAGACTGGTGTATCCAGATGTTAAGGATAGAACGTGAAAAATATTAACTATTGCAGTTGTCAGACGAAAATATTGATGCTAGATGATGATTATGATAAACGTAAGTCTCTTTGGTTACATTTAAATAAATTATCTGAATTTGCTTTTACTTCAGCGTATCTGAAACATATTACTATCTTGAGCTTAGATAATAAACATTAAACAATTCGATATTATAATCAGAGGTTGAAAGGTTTTCTAGTTAAGCAGGGAAAAATACGTTGCTCTGCAAATATTCATATATTTGCATTTGCTACTAATTAATGTTCCACGGCCTTTTACGTTAAGCGAACACTTAGAAATCTCCTAGCAAATATAAAAATATTTTCGATAGTTTCATCTTCAAGCATATGAAACGGAGAAAACCAAATATTCCGTGTACATCAACATCACCTTGATATACAACTGACTCTTTAACAAGTGTTATTAATAGAAAAGTGTTATGACACATTCTTTTCAAATTAAACTAGGAAAAGGAACTGCATTTCCTTGGCCAAATCTAACTTTTTACATCGACAAACCATTATATTCGCTTCCCCTTCCACTACGAGACTTAAGGCCATCTACCAGAATGCCAAAGACAAAAGTATAGTGTATGATAATGTAAAGTGGGAACAAAGTGTTGTTCCGTTTGTAAGAAAATTAGATAAATCTTGAAAATGGGGTTGTGCGGCTTGTATTCTTAAAAGATGGTACCTAGTCTTTGACTAAATTAATTTCAAATATGCCGTAAAAGTAAATTGAGTTTATCGTGTTGTTGGAGTACTTTTGGCAATTTTTTTATTACAGGTTCTTATGACTTTTATGGCTACATGTTAAGAAAGCCATACATTGAAAGGTCGCATATTAATTTAGCTACGAGGGGGCAATCGAGCTTTTTCGTCGACCAGCAACAGAAAAGATGAAAGTGTAGCTCAGAGGAGTAGGGGTGGTTCACAAGAAGCTCTTAAGGGAGGGAAATCGAACGTACTTGTGTACAGAGTAGGTAAAAATTAGTGAGCCCCACCTTCCAAATCACAGCTAATTGCAGGTTCTCCAGATTCTTCCAGATGAGGAAATA
>JABXWE010047845.1:0-14718 GCA_014611495.1 Limonius californicus
TTGGCTTTATTTGGATAATCTCATGTCTCCATTAATTGTGACAGTTTAGTCGGCACTACCTGTTAAAAATTAAAGCTGGGATGATCCGGTTTTTGTAGCAATGATTTATTACGATACAAGAAACCAAAACAATAACCATAACTAGGAAACTACGTTACAACAATTGTTGAAAGTGACCTCTTCCAACCCTTATACAAGCCTTCGCTTTTCTTCTCATTGATGCCCGTACTCTTTCGAACACCCCCGCAGTATTTCTTGTGGTTTCAAATGCATCTAATATTCGATTTCGTATGTCATCAACGGTATTCACTGGTGTTGTATGCACTAGAGATTTGAGATGCCGCCGTAGGAAAAAATCTATGTTATTTAAGGCAGGGGACTTAGGGGGCCATGACTCAGGTCCACCCCGTCCTATCCACTTGTTCTCATACACTTCCTTTAAATACTCCCGAGCCGAAATAGAAAAATGTGCTGGGGCGCCATCGTGCACATACCACATTTGATTTCTTTAGCAAAAGAGGTAAATCTTCGAGTAATAAAGGCAATTCGTGTTGCAAAAAATGCCTGTATGAGTGACCAGTAAGTCGACCAGGCAAAAAAAAAGGACCAATCATATGATTCCCAATTATACCACCCCATACATTTAATGAGAACTGCTCTTGAAAATGCGTTTCTACAATTCCATGTGGATTTTCTTCAGCCCATATGTGGTTGTTATGAAAATTTGTAATAGAATTCCTTGAAAAATTGGCTTCGTCGGTAAAAAGGATTTTACAATCAAAATTGGGATCTACTGTTAGCCTATTAAGGTACCACTGGCAGAAATTAATCCTTAAAGGGAAATCTCGAGGAACAAGCGGCTGCACCCGTTGAATGTGGTAAGAGTATAGCAGAGAATCACGCAAGATACGCCAAACAACTTGATGAGTAATATTTAAATGTTCAGAGATTTTTCTGGTGCTAGTGTCTGGATGTTCTTCTATTTCATTTAGAACAACTTCTTCGATCTGTGGTGTTCTAACAATACGTGGTCTACCTGCATCATTCGTATTCTTATTAAAAGTTTCAGTTTCTACAAGACGCCTACGAATATTCGAGAATATTCGATGCTCAGGTGGGATAGCGCTCCATGTACAGACGTTTGGCTTCTCTTGCATTTCCATTCACAAGGCCATAGATGAAATGCATCTCAGCCATGTTAGAATTTGTAGAATTTGACATTGTTACGAGATTATAACGAGTATTTAAAACACTTTTACACCTTTCAATTTACAACTTAAACTTTTAATTTATAAATATATGCAGACACAAGTTACGATTTCAAATACAAACTGTCAAAATTAATGGAAACATGAGATTATCCAAATAAAGTCAGAGCCTACTAGACCATTTTAAAAATTTTAATATCGTCTAGCGAATTACAGAAAATCGTTATCTATTTTTTTTCTCGATAACCGTCACAGATACGAAAAAACTATAGGAGAACAAAAAGATTCTAAAGAAAACAGAAAACTGATTTTGAGTTTTAGAATCTACTAGCGGCGCACCGCAAAAGAGTTCAGGGGGAGAAAATGGGCATTGCCCATGAAAAATATCTCTCTGTAGATTCTCACAACCAATGCGCGTACCAACCTGTATTCCAAATGTGAGCTAAATATCTCAAAAACTACAGGAGCTATAAAGAAAAAACTAAAAAAATCTTGAAATTTCAACACCCTGCAGATCAGTAACGAAGCGTTTGCGACCTATGTATATATGGATTTTTAGTCAGGAAATAAGTCGAAGAATTACCTCCTTCCATATGTACATGATATTTAGGAACACACTGTATATGGTAATATGGTTTCTCTATGTAAGCGGAATTTTTGAAGATCTTAAAATGAGTTTCAGATAAGACTCACATATTGTTTCCAATTTGTGAGTGTATGGAGAAAGTGTGTTCGCAATAATCTTCTACTAGGTGTGGGTTTCCTGTTTGTACAACAAATAGGCTGATTAAGCGTAGATAACGTCCGAAACAGCAATTTTACACAATCGTTAAAGAAACCCAAAGAATAAAATATTAAAGTTGGAAGCCAGAGCTAAATTCCACAAGCAAAGCAATCGAAATAACAAGACAAAATTTCACAATTGACTTTTTCCACTAACGAGTTTGCCCATGTAGCCACTTATGTTAGATTTACTACACGAGCGGTTCTCAATCTTTCTTTGTTACAACACTCAGGAATATCACAAATTCTTGCGTGAAACCGTCAAATCTATAATGATTTGAGTATTTTAGATATAAAAGTTTAACACAAACTATCGTTTATTATGTCAAACCATAACATATAAACTGTGTTTACAAAAACAGTATAGGCACTAATTTATACAGTGAGACAAATGTGCGTGTATGTAAAAATAAATACAACAAAAGCTAAATACTAAATTCATTTAATTGTCAAACTACAACGCTTTACATAACTCCACAATTTGAGGAAAACTAGTTGTTAGTTATTAATAGTCAGTAATAACGTAACCTTACTACCAGTTGTCAAATTGGCAGTTATCGAAGAAAACCACGTTAATTCTAGTACGGGTGTTTGATTTCCACTACAATTATATGATTAACAGAAGGTAAATCTACTTTGCTAACTAGGTATCCGCAGAGTTCACCGCCCACAATTCACCGCTGGGAAAATTCACCGCGTATACAATTCACCGCTCGCAATTCACCGCTGAACAAGTTGATTACCTAAAAAAATATTTATATTATTTAATAAATAAAGAAAACTTCTGGTCGTTACTTAGGGCTGATTGTTTTACCAGGATTTTGAAATTGAGAAGGCACACAATTACTTTTTAATAATTTGGATAAGATGATAACCAACAGAAATGTATTTGTTTTACTACTATTTGTATTAACTTGTTCAATTTTATGCTTGAAATTATTTTATTTGTATGCTTGCCTCTTCATTTTTAATAAATTATTTTTTCAATTGAATTTATATTTTATTTAATAAACAATATCTCCACATGTCAAATATATCACAATACAGATTTATTTATTTCAAAATCGATTATTTTTTTGTAATAAATGGTTTTATTTGCTACATAATATGTTATTGTCTTTTAGAATTTGCGACTATTTGTAATAAAATATTTTATCATACTACAGAACTGAGACTTTAATTAATAAACAATTTAAAAAATGGCGAATATTTTCTCTTGCGGTAAAATGTACCCGGTAAATATTCCCAGGAGTGAATTTTTCGCGGTGAATTTTGCGCAGTGAATTGTGGGCGGTGAATGTTCCTAGACTCGTTTAATTTAGTTAGCTAGAACATCATATTTAAACAGCTACAAAAATTCACCCGAATATCAATTATAACTACGAGATGCGGCCCAAAAGTAATGAGAATGGTTTCTAATAAATAATTAAAAGAAAACGTACAGTTAGGCCCGATCACCTTCAACGTTCTCTGGGACTGTACACAATGATTTATTCAACTATAATAATATAAATAGAACAAAATATATATTTCCCTCGTGTGAATAATATACAAGTTGGTATTAAATTTAGGGTCAGTTGATTTGATCATTTATTATTAAGTATAGAAGTAATATGTTTTAATACAAGTAATTCAAGTTTAGACAACATCATCATTATCAGTTCTCTTCAGTCCATTTCTGGATGTAGGCTTCCCCAAGTAGTCGCCCTGTTTCTCGATCTTGTGCCCTTCTATTCCACATTAAACCGGCGTGTATAACACCCTGTATATACATACGACTAAAATTGGTAATAATAGAATATTTGCTTTCGAAAAGTCATTATTTCAAATGTGAATATATCGTTTAATTAATTTTAGGTCGATAGTTGTCTTATAGCTTTTTAAACGGAAAATGTAATCCATCTGAGTTAGTAGTAAAAATAGGGTGTTCTACTGGTGAAATAACATACTGTTTACACATATGTATAATGGATTTTTTCTACGGTTGTTGCCGCCTCTCCGTCTCCAGTTTCCATCTTTTTCTATCATAACACGTTTCTTCCTCTAGGCTTCTCTTACTCATGGCTTCGTCTACATCATTTCTCTAACTCCTTTTTGGTCAAATATAATAAAATAAAACCAATGTTCTTGGTCGTCCTCTCTTTCTTCTTTCCGCTGGAACCCATTCCAGTATCCTTCTAGGCCACCTATTTTCGTCCATTCTCTTTGTATGCCCAAACCATGTTAACTGTCTTTTTCGACTTCTTCTGCGATGTTTGTTTCCATTCCCATGTTTCTCCTGATGGTCTCGTTTCTTACTCGCTCAATACGTGATATTCTGCAGCTGCTCTTTAGACAGTTCATCTCGGTAACTAGCAATTTACTTCTATTCTTCCTACTCAGGTCCCATATTTCTGCGGCATAGATGGTTACGCTTTGCACAATGCTTTTGTAGAGTCTTTTTTGGTTTCTTTTCTAATACTTCCCGCCCACCATACCGAATTTAGAGACCTTATCACACTCTTGCCTTTATATATCATTGAGTAATTTCCTCGTCGCTATTTCTATTTTTATCCAAAATTACTCCTAAGTATTTACATCTCGCTACCCCTTGTATATATTCGTTTTCTAGTGGAAAGTGGTTTAGTTCATTTGTACCAACCGATAGGTATTCAGATTTTAATAATATAAATAAAATTAAATATATGTTTACCTCTATGTGAATAATATACAAGTTGTTATTAAATTTAGGGTCAGTTGATTTGATCACTTATTATTAAGTATAGAAGTAATATGTTTTAATACAAGTAATTCAGGTTTAGATAACATGTATTTTGGACACACAGAAAATGATGGCTCGTTTACACGAAAGGGATATTAGCGTAAGTGTTTTTCGTATCATCATCATCATCGTCAGCCCTCTTCAATCCATAGTTAAAATTGGTAATAATAGAATATTCGCTTTCGAAAAGGCATTATTTCAAATGTGAATATATCCTTTCTTTAATTTTAGGTCGACAGTTGTCTTATAGCTTTTTAAACGGAAAATGTAATCCATCTGAATTAGTCTAGAAAAAATAGGGTGTTCTACTGAATAAATAACATAATGTTTCCTACTTTTAAATCACAAGTGATCCATCTTGTTTTGGTTGTTCATAATACTTTAAAATTAAACGACTTTATACTAAGCATGTTTTATCTATAAATAATATTCATTGAACAAATCAATTGAGTCTGAATGTCAAAACAATCTGTTCTAATCAGTAATGATATCTCGAATGAAATCATTCGAAATATTTGATTATGCGTATATCTTGTGATATCTTGAGATCTGAGTAATTCATTCGAATGATATAAACTTGTCAAATACGTTCATAGCGACGCGCACATCTCGAATGAAATAATTCGAAATATTCGATTATGCATGCATCTCCGATATGCGAGTAATTCATTCGAATCATGAAAACTCCTCGGGTTACTTTTGTTCAAAATAAGTTTTTATAATTTCTAACCGGGCAGGTTAGGTTACGATTATTTATTTCTCCTTTTCCACCCTTAAATTCAAACATATTAATTGTAGAATTTTTTACATTATTCATTCAAACAGATTATTGTCATAAAGTAGATAAACAAATAAAATAATTTCAGCAATTTATGTCACTGTTTAAAAATATCAAATAAGCCAAATTATTTGATCTTAGTCAGTTACGATCGTTTGTAATCTGTTTGGGTTTTCATATTACCATTTCGTTTACAAATTTAGTTGCTAAATTGGTCGTCATGATTACGCTTGTAAAGATGTAAATTATTAATTAATTATAATAAAATAATTAGAAATATCGTTAATATTTAATAACTTATACTTATATAACACGGAAAACCATGAAACGACATTTACAATCAGGTTAATCTTACAATGTAATGAAATTTAAATAAATATAGGACAGAATCCATTCGAAAACTAAAAAAACAATTAATTCGAAAGACCAAATGCGAGACAATTTTCGCGTTGCCGAAATGCGCCCACATTTTGGATTTGAATGATCAATTCGAATGAATATCTCGATTATTAAAATCATTCGAATACTAATTATTCGATTATGCCCATCAATAGTTTAGATAGCTTCAAATTATATTTGAAAACAGTCTTTCTTCTCAAACAAATTTTGGAAATCTAATCGAAATTTCGAATAACTCAAGTTTAATGCGTTCTAATCTAAATTTTAATATTTCTTGCTGTTTCCAAGATACCGTAGATATGTACATAACTGAATAAATTTAATGCAGTTATAATATATTTACTAGCCTAATTCTGTATTTCAGTGTCAGTAATTAGGTATTAATACCATTCCTACTATGAATTATTATGTTAATATCTATGTTAGCAATTTTCACCCAGTATTTAAAATTAATTTTACTTCCTACACAAGAACAACAAGTCACAGATTTATTCAACAATCATATACTATTACAACGAAAGTAACACTTTCCAAATCGAAACCTTCTCTCCTAATCAGCACATTCCACTGTTCGTTTTAACAGAGACAGTTTAATTGTTGAAATTGTTTTGGTTCGGAATTACCAAACATCCAGTTATAAAGAAGTCTGCTTTTACTACGATCAGCTACAATCTTCGACCATTCTGTAAACATTATTTGAGGATGAAAGGAACTTTCTCAAGAGTATCTCTGTGGAGTAAACCGCAACCGCCTGAACAGCACTTTATGCTAAAAGGGGTTAATTTTAGTGCAACGAACATGCATATGCATATTGAGACAAAACACAAGCTTTGTATTTGTCGAAACATAAGGGTAATCTAATTTAAAGTGAATGCCCCTTATGGATTTAGTTTAAAATGAACGTAGATTGTAAGAAACCATACCCAACATCGGTTTTCTGAAGCTGCCATTTGTTGAGGGCTTTGAAAATAATACTTTGTAGAAGTAAGGCCAATACTTTGTGATTTTTAACAAACACAAAAAGTCTAACATACGTGTTCCAAAAGAAAACAAACGAAAACCATTTGAGACAAGAGCGGGAGTGCCAGGGAGTCATCATTCGAAAGGCAGGATGCGAGACATTTCCCAGATCGCTTCGAATGATTAACTCGAATGAATACCTCGATTATTAAAATCATTCGAATACTAATCATTCGATTATTCAAATTATTCGATTAATCCGATTAAAGCGACTGGTGCATACGGATTAATATTATATACCATGCCGTCTATGGTATTTTAATTTTATCATTTTATGGCTTAAGTCTTATTTTTATTATTTCTCTTATTGTGCGCCACTTCTAGCGACATCTCGAGACGCATTAGATGAGGAACAATACATTAATCTACAGTAACTCTCCATGAAAATCATGGGATCAATTATACAGAACTATGACTATGGTGTCTGATCGTATTCAGATCAGAGTATTCGTCGATGGAATACGATAGGTTTATTTGTAATTATTTGAACTTCAGTATTGTAGACCAGTGGTTTTCAACTGGGTTGCCACGACAGGTCGCTAGGGGCTTCAAAAACCTTGCAAAGGAAGGATTATATTAAAGTAGAAAAGTATCCATATAATACCATAGCGCATGATAGACGGTTAAGGAGAGGTTGATTTTAGAATATTTTTTCACGTCTTTGAGAATTTTTTATAATTTTTTCGTTAGCTTATCTACTTTAAGGCCTTGTAAATTAACATTTTAAAATTTTGTGAATTAATAAAGAAGGAATATCTTTAACTGGCATTGTAATAAAAACTAATTAATACAAGTTAATCATACTAATAAGCAAAGGGGTCAAACAAGGCTGTATATTATCGCCCTTCCTATTTAATATATATGGCGGATACATAATGCGGAAATGCCTAGAAGGCTGGAATGGGGGCATATCGATTGGGGGCAGAAAAATTACAAATCTCAGATATGCAGACGACACTACCTTGATTGCCAAAGATGCAGAAGAAATTACGGAAATACTAACGTGGATTGAAAACGAAAGTAGGAACCTGGGACTTGAACTCAACAGAAGCAAAACGAAGATTATGACAATTGATAGAGGAAACAACCTACCAGTGGACCTGCCAGACCTGCAAGACATCGTAGTGGTTGATAACTTTATATATCTAGGGTCTTATATAAGTAAAGATGGTGGTAGCACCGATGAAATTAACAGACGACTAAACATGGTCAGGTCAGCAATGACAAAATTTAATAAAATTTGGAAAGACAAAAATATTACACTAGCAACTAAAATCAGACTTGTGCAAACGCTAGTGTTCTCAATAGCTCTTTATGCTTCTGAATCGTGGACACCAAAAGCAATTGATAAAAGGAAAATTGATTCTTTCGAACTCTGGTGCTGGAGGAGAATGCTGCGTATATCTTGGGCAGAGCACCTCACAAACACTTCAGTCATAGAAGAAGTGAAAATGCCAACCCGAATCGCCACGGTAGTGCAAAAGAGAATCCTACAGTACTTTGGTCACCTAACTGGATGTACAAATGATAACCTGGAAAAACTCGTTGTACAGGGTAAAATTGACGGACGCCGTTCAAGAGGAAGATCTCCCAAACGCTGGTTGGACCAGATAGGCGAAATAACGGGTGTTCCTCTTCAGCAGAATATTACTTATTAGAGATGCAGAGGACATACTATTGTGGAGGAAAGTCATACTAACCAACTCGTAAATTATTTGACACAAGTTACGACTCTTCAGACATGAAGACCCACGACGAGGGAGGGAATCATACTAAGATGAAGGAAACATTCAGTCTTTTTCTTTACATCTTTTCGCGGATGAGGTTTTTTTGATTTTACATGAATTTTGATTGGGAGGTATACAGGGTATTCGTTAATTTACATTAATTTAAACTCCTGGCGAATGGCCTGTAATGATATTTATATTTTTGACAACTTGCTTAATTCAAAATATGTTTAGTAATTCTTTGTATAGGTCTTGTGAAAAGTTGCCGTTTTCAAAATGTATTTAACACAGTAACCTTCATTTTACATAAATATCATCTTTATCTAACATACATGTATTTATATATTTGTTATTTAAAAATTCCTAGGTTCTTAAAGAAAAACGGGTAACAGAAGCAAATATTACAGCACAACAAAACCATATTCTTCCCAAGGAAAATAAATCATCACAGTTGATATAAAATAAATATTAATAACAATATCTACCACATTTAATTTTCAAGGACAAACTCTACTTTATAACAATGCGGAGTTTTTAAAATAGTATTTCACAAATTATTGCAAACTCCAACACGTAAAATTCTTGCTTTGTTCGTACAACACAAATCAGATGGGACATTTTCTTGCTGACTATACATTTTCAAAAATCCCCTAAGATGTATTTTGTAAGGTGTTTCATTCTTGTAAAGGGCTTGAATTGTAGAAAGTGAATCTTCAAGGCACAACTTTTTGTTCAAACAGTGACAGTATTTTTCGTTTCTTTTTTAATGGCTGAAATTGTATGGGTTACGGTATACAGCATTAGTATAATTATAAGTTTTTTACGTTAAATCAAATTCGTATTTAGGAAGCTTGTCCTGCGTTTACGGTAGCTTTGCTATTGGAAAAAAATTAGAAGGAAATGTTATGAAAACGCAATGTGTGAAGCTCGATCTTTGTATAATTGAAACGAAATGTACGTTCTCTCTCAGCCCAAGTTCCTAAAGTTTTTAATCATATTAAATAATTTCATATTCATGTTTACCATTTTAGCAAAATTACTAGCGCTGATATTGTGTCGCAGGCAATAGTCTTTCATTTCCCCTGTTGAGCACCGGCCTCTTCTTTGCCGCGTGCTTCTCGGTAGTAACACAAAAGACTTACAGATTAACGCTAAATGCGAACGATCATAATGTCAGAGAAGGTTTCTGGTATTTAGATTCCACAATTGCCAACCGGATTGGAAAATTGTGTATGGTGGGTTGCACCACAAGATATTTATGTGGTGTCGTAATGCTATGGAATCGAACCTAAGAGATAACTATACTTTGTTATAATATTGCAGCCATCCGCAATCTTCAGCCTACAAATAACCAGTTCCTGCAATACTCGAAAGCGTAAAATAATTGCTTCGGTTTATTTTAGTGTTTCGTGTAAATGAGGAAGCTAACTAATATATGGTAGCTTCAACCGGTTTGTTCTCTCTTTTATCAGCAGAATTTTGGAGTCTTTAAAGTCGAAGTTTTCTGTTTGGGCCTCAAATTCAGGCAAACTTTTTCGGATTAAAACAAAAGTTTAATAAGCTACCGTCAAACTTCAATGATTGCGATTTTAATTAACGTGACCTGCTGTAACATTCTTTCCTTCAGCTTCGTTATTGTTCTAAATGTTATTAATGAGGTCATTTTTAATTGTGTCGCCGAAAACATTCTACTTTTATGCAAATTTGTGTTGCTTGTTAAAAACTTATTAAATCCATCACCGTTTTACAGTAGAGCGAGCAAATAGAACTGGATATGACGCACTAGATTATTGGTTTAAATTTAATTGGGATTGAATGTTCAGAGGAAGTCAATTAAAATGCATTAATTATTTAGTTGTAAAGTAAAACTTTTTTAAACAATTGCCTTTTTAGCACTAATTGTGTTTGTTTTTGTTGCAGGAACTAATTTGGCCGGCTCTGCGAATTTCATGAGCAAACAGAGACAGTACTTTCTTTTAGAAGAAGTGTGTCCAATTAACATACTAAGAAGTCGGTTATGAAAAGTTGACAAGTGCTATAAAGTTACAGACTGACCATAAATTACAGCGGCAAAGTAAAGTAGTGGCTAACGAAGTGGTACTGGAACACGTTTTTGATACGATGAAGTGAAATTAAAAAATAGTACAAATGTTGTTTGTGGTGCAGTTCGAGCCATGTTGTCTTACTTTTTTCTGTTTGTATGCACATGTGCTTTCGTAGGATTTTGGACGATAGGTATGTCAATGTTTGATATATTTTTTATAAGTTATTTCAATTAAGCAAGTTGTAAAAGGAAATACCGCTCGCTTATGTAAATTCCGGTTTATCATTTCAAGGAAGAAGAAACCGTACTCATTCCTTTTATATTTTCACGTTTAGACCTTTCAACTATTGCTGAATCTTTCACAACAATAATTGAAGAGAAAATATCTTGACTTAGGTCAGAAATAATTAACGCTCAGGAAGAAGAGGTTTATTTTTTATGTTAAAATCCTGAGGCGAATCCTTTTGGAAGAAAAAAATGAAGTGGGTTTTGACGTTTTTTCCGGATGTGCGTAGGTGTATCGCTTTCACTGGGAAATCTTCAACATAAAAGGATGTCTTGGGCAGTTGCGTAACAATTTGTATTGATCACTAGGTTCAATAAACCACAATAGAACTTTCTTTATGAAATACTTCAATTACAATTAACGACGGAAAAAGTATAGTAGCATGTTGAATTTGATTAATTATTATTACCCGTGTAAGTGTAAACTTAAACAGTTGTGCTTATTTGCAGGAAAACTTATTATTATACTAATTTCAATAAGACATGATTTGCCTAGAAACATAGCAAGTTTTCCTATTTAAAATGTATCTAATAGTACTTTCAAATTTATTTTAATTAATTGCTAAATTGCAAAGTGATTACAATTTCCAATTAAAAATAAATTGCAATAAGAATAATTAAATACCAACATACTACAAAATTTATAATGCTGTGTGTTTAATTTAGCTTTTCAATAATTACTCTGAAAAAAGAGTAGGAAGTGTTAATTAAAAGTTACAAAGTTGCTTATAAGTTTCGTGGGTTTGCGGATTTGTATTCTGTATTTAATTTTCCAAGATAAATCTTCAATTTCAAATTAAAACTTGGGCAAGCAGGCACTGTTTTCAATTTCTTAATTTTTGTTTAATCATAAATTGTCATTAGTGCAAGGTATTTCGATGAAGCCAGAAATTATAGAATTACATATTTCACGAATTTACTTCAAAACAGTTGTCGGTACAGAGTTAAAATATTTACTACTGTTTTGTTGATAGTTGTTTATAGCAGATGCAATTTAATTATAAACAAATGTAAACCAGTAATTAAAATTCGTTTTCCATATTAAAATCTAAATAATGCAGTTATACAGGGTGTTTATTAAACATGCGGCAAAAATTCAAGGGGTTATTCCCTGGACTATTCTAAGAATATTTTGTCCTTTGATGATTTTTGAAAAGCTGCTTTGTTTCGAAGATATATTTTCGACAATAACATTTTATTACCAAAAATTACATGTAAAGTTTCTTAATCTACAAGAACTGTTGAAAATGACTACCTCCAGCTACGATGCAAGAATCCAATATTCTCCTCATTGACTGCCTAACTCTTTCAAACACATCAGGGTCGTTTCTTATTGAGTTACATCCAGCAATTATCCGATTTCTTAAATATTCCACATTTTCCACTGGAGTAGAATAAACTAATGACTTTAGATGGCCCCATAGGAAATAATCCAGGGGTTTAAGTCCGAGGATCGAGCAGGCCATAAGTGAGGTTCACCTCGACCAATCCAGCGATCTCCGTATGTTACTGTTAAAAACTCACGAGCAACTACACTAAAATGCGCTGGTGCACCATCGTGCATAAACCACATTGCATTTCTTGTTGCCAATGGTACATCCTCCAGAAACTCAGGTAGAGTCTGTTCCAAAAAGTTGCGATACACCTCGCCGGTAAGTAAGTCTTCCTGGTAGAAATACCGGTCCAATTAGCCAGTCACCCACAATTCCAACACAAACGTTCAACGAGAACTGATGTTGCAAACGATCTTCAAGTATCTCATGTGGATTTTCTTCAGCCCACACATTGTATTGTGAATATTCCTTATTGCATTTCATGAGAAATTCGCTTTATCGGTAGAAAGAATCAGCGTCAGTAGTTGACGGATTTGAACCAATGTGCGCCAAGCATTGACAGAATGCAATACGTAGAGAAAAATCAACAGGAAGAAGTGGCTGAACGCGTTGTTTGTGGTATGGGTACAACAAATAGTCCCTAAGGATTTTCCAAACAGTCCCATTACTTACATTCAAAGTATTTGCAAATTTTCGAGTAGAAGTACCTGGATCTTCCTCTATCATGTCCAGCGCATTCTCTTCTACTTCTACCATTCTTACTGTCATTGGCCTTCCTGGTCCTCCACTTCGTTTCAATGTGCCTGTTTCATGAAGACGTTGATGAATACTTTGGAAGGTTTTTCTAGCAGGAACATTACGGTCAGGAAATCGTTCAATATACAACCGCCTAGCTTGTAATGAATTGCCATCAGCAAGTCCATAAATGAAATGCATGTCAGTCATCTCGGCGTTCGTATAGCGATTTATGATAAAGGACTTCACTAACAAAAGTTTTAAAGTATTAACGACAGAAAATACACGTCAAACAGCCAAACGTCAATCAGTCTCAGCAAATTCGACACATACAAAATGATCAATTACGAGACGTATTCAAATGAAATCCACGTTTAAACTGATTTTCTTTTCAATGTCTGCACTTGCCAGCTGTTAGTGGATAAAACAGCCGTTCTTAGTAATCGCAATGCCGTTAAAAGATAACAACGCAATTTAAAAAAATTTTTATACTCTCTAAGCCCGGTGTAGTACGCCTTACTTTTATTTCGGCTACATTAATAATTTGAAAAAAATCAAAATTGGTTTTGTGGACAAAATATTCTTAGAATAGGCTAGCGAATAACCCCTGAATGTTTGTTAAATGTTAACCAGAGATTACCAGGCACCCCTGGGTGAGGCAATAATGATATAAGTTGAAGAAAACAACATGTAGGCTTAACGTATATTAATAACCCTTTCTTGCTTATATTTCGGACGTCCTGCTGGGAATCAGAACTTTATACATTTTTATGCAGATCACTTATTGGCCTCTCTTAATTTTTATTTGTACTTCTTCTTCTTAGAGTGCTTTATCTGTTATGAGAAGTAGCGATCTTCTCTCCTATGGCTTTGTTACGCGTTTAAAGTGCTACAGACGTAGAGGACCTACAGCTTAAAGTGGGCTCCGAACCACGGGAAGTGTAAACACTTCTACTCCCGAGAAGATTTACTTGGCAGAATACTTCGCTGGTTTGCCATTGCTTTGCGAAGGAGAACGGCCGTTAAAAATCCAATGTTCCGGTGCTGGGAATTGAACCCAGGATCTTCAGCTTAGAAGTCTAACGCGCTAAACTCTAGCCCATGGCCGCCTCTTTTTGCATCTATACTTAAATTCTTGATTATTTTCATTTTATTTCCCACCTGCACTATTTCTGTTTTCTAGTGCTTTTCAGTGGAGTACTCTGCATATTTTTTTAATTTAGCATACACCTCATGCTTTTCACGTTGTTTTGACGAATACAGTATGTTTCCTTTATTTGTGCGTTTCTTTGTTTTACCAAATTCCCATTTTAATTCAACATTCTATGTACATTTAGGTTTTCGTATTACTCTGCTAGATTCCGTTATTTAAAAACAACTACATTTTACTTTTTACGCGCACAAAAGTCCGTTTTAAGGCAACGTTGTAACGTAATTTTCCCGAATGGGTGTCAGAAATAGCATTTATATAAAGTACCTATCACGTTTTAGAGAAGGAGAAAAGGTGGAATGAATGCGTATATCGTTTTGCGGAATACGTTGTAATAAATGTAATTTATACAAATTCAAAGTATCTAGGGATTGATTTTTTATTTTAGGGGATCAAATGCTCATGTAATGGATTTAACAAGTTTGAATTAATAT
>JABXWE010047846.1:0-17139 GCA_014611495.1 Limonius californicus
TTTTTTTGTATTGATTTTATAACCAGATCAAAGTTCATGGTTTCCATTAATTTCAAGAAGATTAAACAAAGATGAACACACATGCTTATGCTATCAGCTTGTACTTTTATTTTATTATATACAATTTTAAAAGTTTAAAAAAATTATAATCTGGTTTATTACCAGTTGAATCAAAATAAAATACTGTGTCTCCTCTGATTATATAACACGTTGCGTGATTATTTTTAAATAATATTCCCGATTCATTTTTTAATTTTTTTTGGCAGCGATATAAAAACCTTTCTGAAATTTTTACTTTTTTATTTCTTTGCATATTTCAAAGCATTATCACTTGTCGGTGTAAGAATGAAATTATTTAATTGGCAGTTTGTTAATTTTAATGAATTAGAATTAGTTCTTATAGTAACTCCTCTATTATTTTTCTACACATCTACAGCTTTCTTTTGTTGATAATTGGATACATTTTTAAAATCCATTTATTAATATTTCATCAGTTTAGAGTATACAAAGAAGGTTTACGAGGAAGCGAATAAATTGTTTTTGGTCTATGTAATTGTTCATCTTTTCTTTGTTCCTCTTCCTCTTCTTCCTGAAGTAATAAGTTATACAATTTTTTCTCAACTTTTAATTGTTGTCGTTGTAAATCTTTTGATGTATTGAAATCACTTTCTTGATAAAATCGTTTAATATTCATAAGTGAATCATAAATTCCTTTTCCAAAATCAACAACATCAGAAACACCCATAGTTGTTAGAGAACTAACTAGTCCTCCAGCTAATACTTAATAAGGATGATGATCTTTGTTTATTTCAAAACCATTTTTGCGGCCTCTGGATCATCTTTAATTTTTTCAAGAGCTACTACAACTTCATTTACAAGATTTATTTGTCCAGCTGCTAATGCCGTTTTACTTTTCATTAAATATTTTACAACGTTAACCCAAAATCTTTGTTTCTTATCACGATTTTTAGATTTTCCTATTCTATCTGCTTCATCTATTAATTTTAAATCAGACACTCTTATTTTTTCATAATTTTCTTTAGTTTGATTTTTACACCATCATAATAACCAGTCTCGGTATATACAGCATCGTGTTCTCTACATGTTTTATCTAAATCATTTATGCCAACATCACCTCTTTCAATTCTTTGTTTATATTTTGTAAACGGACCACAAAATTCATAATCTGGTAGATGCATTTCTGGTAGCCTTTCTGAAGCCTTTTTAGTATCTCCATTTGAAATACAAATTAGACAATCGCAAAGCATTTTATGATATCCAACAGCTGTACTTTTACTACGATGCATTGGAGATCCTTTAAAATATTCCCATATTGGTTTAATTAAATCTTTCCATTTGCTTCCTTTACTAGTTAGTGGTTTATTTAAACTTGGATTATAATTTTGATACATTGAATTTGTTTTTCTTATCAATTCAATAAATTTAAAATGATCTTCCGACGTGTATTCAGATATGTCTGGTACTTCTCTATCAAATAATAATTTTTCAATGCTGATGAAAGTTGAACAAGTTCTTTGTCCAGGAATAAATTATTATTACTCGGTTTTATAATTTCTGAACCCATCATAAATTCTCTAGAACCCAAGTCATATCTAGGACCATATATTCCATCATAATATCTATGTTTTTTAGTTCTGTTAGCATCCTTTTTTAATGACAACCCTATATGCGAAGCACTAGTCAAAGACGTATCAGTATATTCATATACTTCAACTTCGTCTAACATCTGAGAGACTTTTTTTGATCGTTTTGTAACGAAGTGTTCAGTGCGCGGTCTAAATAAATTTTAAATTAGATTTTGTGTCCGCGTAATGCAGCGAAAAGGCGCGGGTGGCGTTCGCATTCAGGATTGGTACCCGTCTCCCATCTTGTTTCTACTGTCAGTAGGTCTCCCCGCCAACATAAAAATTATTAGCAACATTCTAGAATAGGAATTGGAGGTATAAAAGGGGGCCCCAGCTCCGAAACAACTTACTTGAGTCCGAACGAGTCGTCCGAGCCAGTCAAGGAAGAACTTCTACCGAGATCCATTCAGAACGCCGTTTAGATTACATTTTACCAAAAATCCAATCCCGTTAAAATACCTGCACCAGTTAAAGTAAAGATTTTAATCCCAGTCAACTACAGTTTGTTTGTAAAGTCAAGCCCGCCCGTGTAACATTCATTCGCTCGGTTGTTTAGGGGTCATTTTGCCCTTTTATAATTCGAGCTACGAATTGTTGTCAGCCAAGTGTGGAAATATATCTAGCGTCCGTCACTTTGGGTCATTTTCCCTGTGATGTTACACTGGGTGTAGGATCAGTCGAAAAATTTGGTCTGAAATAGGAACTTGGGTCATCTCCCTATTCTTATTGCTTACTTAAACTTCAGAAAAGATTATTAAATGTATAATTCGTTTTCTCAATAGCTTAGGGGTTGTTTTCCCCGTTTCAACGGAGCTAGCGAATTTATACGTAGGGTTTTGTAGCCTTAAGCTTTAAAATTAACAAGAATCCTTCTTTTTTTAAATACCCGAGTCAAACCTGTCAACGATTCTAAGTTAGTTCCATATTTCCTAACCCATTACAGTTGTACGCAAATTAACTAAGGGAGTGTACGAGCTAAAATACGCTTAAGTAATTGCACTCACCTGCTGGCTCCAGTCAATTTACCCGCACGTGGACGTAGCTCAAATTCCAGGTTAGAATTCCGTAAGTGAACTTCACTACACGTCAAGGCACCGGTGCCCTGTCCCAGAGAGCCGGCGCTAGCTGCCCGCTTCGTCTAGCGGCGATTTTCAATTACCCGTAAATGTAAATTTGGCTTACCCAAAGGACGGGATAATTATTTTATTACAGGATCACCGGGTGTGCGAACGTAACCTATTTGATTTCCACGTGCTTCAGTAAAGTCTGATTTACTATAATTTTGGGTTTAACGCAATTTGGGTTGCATACCAAGCTGTGCCCATAAACCGCGTTATTTGTAATTTAATGTAATTGTACTAATATAATTCCTTTATTAAGTGATTTCGCCCTGTTAATGTTTATCTTATTTTCATTCCGTTGTAGAGTAAAATAATGCATTAAGTTTGTTAAGAAAAATATGTGAAAATTTCATATTCCGTTTATTCAATTGTAGATAAAGGTTATTAATTAGTTTAGTACTAAATGAGGAAATTCTATACTTGTGTTTATTGGAGATTGTACCTGCATGTAATTAACTAATGCAACTATAAATAATAAAATGTTTAATCCACTACCGTTGTATAGTTTCTTTAGTTTTCACCAAGAACCTGGCTCTGAGCTACCCCGAGCACTTCAACCTCCAGACAAAAGGGTTGGACCGTTACAGTTTACTTGTTTTATTTTTAGAAACATTTATTAATTCTTCCAAATGATCATCAATATTTTCTAATCTTTTAGTAATTGTTTCTTCGATTTTTTCTCGCTGTTTGTATTCTATTTTCTCTTTATTAGCAACACTAAGTTCTCTCTCCATAATTTCTTTTTTTTAATTTTTTCATTTCGTTGTAACTCATTTGTTTTATCGGACGACTTGTGGATATGGATATCAGTCGGACATGTAGTAGTCGGACATGTTGATGTATGTATTTAATGTATTGTGTTAATCAAATCTCTTTTATATTTTTCGATACAACTTTTTCATTTCATCGGCGTTCATCATTTATTAAATCTGCATCTTTTAAATGAATAGATTTGAAGGAGTAAAATTAAAATATTTTAAAGATTTTGAAACTGAAAAAGCTGGTAAACGTGAAAGACCTACAATTATTGCAATTGTAGTTGGACCTACTAATAGTGGTAAGACACATTTAACTTTAAATTTTATTTTTAATGAGAAACCAGTTTATTACGAAAACTTGTACATTTATACTAGATCTCCGGATCAACCTATTTATCAGAATTTAAAAAAGGTTTTTAAAAAAACTAAATGTAAATTATTTTTTGGAAGCGAATGGGAAAATATTTTATCGGTAGATGATTGATTACCAAATAGTTTAGTTATATTTGATGATGGATCGCTGGATAAGGAAACTAAAGTTCAAAAATATTTTGTCAGAGGAAGACATAAAGAAATTTCATCAATTTATATCGTTCACTCTATATCTGCTATTGATCCTCAGTTTATACGTGGAAGCACAAATTATTTATTTGTTTTTAAATTACCACCTAAATATGTTAAATTCATTTACGATAATTACATTTCAAATATATCTAAAAAAGAGTTTGAAGAAATTTGTAAAAATGCTGGAAAGAAAAGTATAGCTTCTTTACTATCGATATGGTAAATTTAATTTTCTTTAAATGTTTTGATCCAATATAAATAAATCAATGAAGTTAGAACATAACACAACAAATTCTTGAATAAACAGTAAAAAATGAATAAGTCGTCCTTTATATTGTCCATCATATGTTTGGTTGTAAATGTATGAATTGAACTGATGTATTTTTAATAGACTTTTAGCTCAGGTAACACATATTTTTGGCTTTGGTTGTATTCGAAATAGCTATTGGAGTATTTTTTCTAACTGTTTTGTTGTCTTTGCCAAAGTAAAACTAATAATCTGTCTCACCTCTTTGCACAATTTCTAAACTTTTGAAATCTTCATCCACTATATATATTTCGAATGAGAAGCTACACAGCACTTGAATGAGAAATACAATAATATGCAATACGATACAGTAAGATACAATAAAATGCAATAAAATACAATAAATTACTATAAAATATAAAATACAATAATAAAATATAATTAATATAATACAAACTAACTTAGTAAGAACAAACAAACAAACAAACAAAATACATCATATAATATAAATACAAGTCAAGTCAAATATAAAATAACACATAGCTAAGTAAATCGTGTGGTTGGCATAAAGAATTTGTGGTTTAAATGTCCACATCTAGCTCATCTAGCCATTTTATGGCAGTCGGAGATGCCTCGTTCAGATCACGTAAGCCACCGGGGAACCTTCTGGTAGGGCACTCCTCAACAATGTGGTTCATGGTCTGTCTAGGGGCCCCGCAGTCGCACTCTGGGAGTCGATCATGTTCCACTTAAACATCAGGTCGCGGCACCGACCCTGGCCACATCTAAACCGATTAAGACGACTCCAGGTTTTTCTAGGGAGGTCCATCCCTGGTAGTGGGACTGCAGCTGCTGGTGCCAGATTACGGTTTTTCAGTTCTGGATTGGCATGAAATAATTCGTTCCATCTCTGGGCAATGTTTATTGGTTCCTCTAGGTTTTGGTCGTTCCAGATCGGTTGTCTTAATCTAAGGCGAGTAAGGGGAGGGTTGGCCACGTCTTGTTGAATCGGTAGTTCCTTACGTTGATCAGTAGTCTTATCCCATTCTCGCTTAGCCGCTGTTAGCCTTCGTAGTGCTGGGGGGGCTGTGTTTGACAGAATGGGAAGCCAGCTAGTTGGAGTGGGTCTCACCGTTCCTGAGACAATTCTCGGTGTGTCATTCAGCTGTATGTCCACTAATTGTGCATTTCGACTGCGGTACCAAACTGGGGCACAGTACTCTGCTGTTGAGTACACCATGGCCAGTGAGGCAGTGCGTAGAGTTTCGGCATTTGCGCCCCACGAGGTTCCGGCTAGTTTGTGGATGAGATTTTTTCTAGTTTTTGTTTTCTGTGCCGTTTTGGTTAGATGTTTACGGTAGGTCAGAGATCTGTCTAGAGTGACTCCCAGATAAGTTGGGTTAGGATTATGTCTTATTCGTTCTTGGCCAAACATCACCTCTAGTTCTACATTTGCCATTATGTTGTTCAGATGGAATGCACAGACCTCAGATTTTATTGGGTTAGGTTGTAATCGCCATTTCTTATATTATTCATGCAAAATTGTAAGGTCGGAAGTTAAAATATCGCTACCTGTTTGCAGATCTTTATGTTGTGTACTAAGGGCTAAGTTATCCGCATAGATGAACTTGCGAGAACTAGTCTTCGGGATATCGTTGGTTTACACGTTAAAGAGCAAGGGTGCCAATACAGAACCCTGGGGAAGACTATTCTTTATTGTGCATTCTCTACTTGTTTTGTTGTTCAGATGTACTACAATCCTGCGGTTGCTCAGCATATTCTGTATTAAGAACGAAATTTTGGTAAAAGGGATGACTTTCTGGAGTTTGTGTATAATTCCCTTCTTCCATACCGTGTCGTAGGTCGACGATAGGTCAATGAAAGCTGTAGCGGTCTTTACTCCCTTCTGGAAACCTGTTTCGATGTGGGTAGTTTTAGCTAGTACTTGGTCGCAGGTACTGCGGCCACTCCTAAATCCTGCTTGTTGCGGGATTAGGAAAGCGTCAATAGTGGGTGATATCCTATCATGGAGCAGGCGTTCCAGTAGCTTGTAGCACATACTAAGAACCGCTATTGGTCTGTAACTGGATGGGGCATTAGCAGGTTTGCCAGGTTTTAAAATTGCAAGGATCTTCGCCTTGCGAAAGGAATTTGGCATTTCCCCAGTTTGTAAAATTGTGGTATAGAAGTCTGCCAGCCATCTCTTCGCTGTTTCACCCAGTTGTTTCAGAAACTCAGGTAATACATTATCTAGTCCTGGGGCTTTACGTGGCTTTATATTGTTCAAAGCGATTTCTAATTCTCGTACGGTGAAAGGCTGCGCCCACTCGGAGTCCTTAGGAAGGGATCGGAAGTTATGTTTGACTTCATTTTTTATTTGCCTCTCGAAGTTTTTATTTAGAGGTACATTATTGGAAATAGCTCGAAGATGTTCGACAATTTCATTTGGATTGATATCTATAGTTCTGTCAGGTGGCGGTGCAGCTGCTCCTAAGCGTCTGAGGAGAGTCCAGCCCTGCCTACTTGAGTGAGTGAAGTCCAGTCCTTCTGTAGCTTCTCCCCATTTGCTTGCTCTTTCGTTGTCTAACTTTCTCCGCAGTTCATCTGCCATTCGGGGGTCTCCACTTTGCTCGTATCTTTTGCTGAGTCCTTCAAGCTCAGCTGACCAACCGGGGATATACTCTCTACGGAATCCTCTGGGTATACTAATTTTGGCTGCCTGATAAATTAGGTTAACGAACTGCCTATAATTCCTAACTGATGGTACTATATTCTGTATTTTGTTATCTACCTCTTCTCGAAAGAGTACCCAGTTCGCCTTTCAAAGTTCCATCTAGGCAACTGTATGCTTCTAATGATTGGCATTTGCAGGCCCACGGTAATTATGGAAGATTTGTGCTGGCTGTGGGGAAAGTTTCCTAGCACGTTGCGGGAGCTAGCCAGTGGTATCTTTCTCTGATCTTTAATGACAAAGCACAGATCCGGATTGCTGTTTGTTTGCCATCTTGCAGAGCGAAAGCTTTTATTATCTTTGGCGTCAAAAAGTAAGTGAAGATGTTCTTTTTCTGCCCATTCGATTAGTTTCTCTCCGTCTGGATTATTAACAGCATAGCCCTACATGTTATGGTGACTATTGAAGTCTCCAACGTATATCGACGCATGTATTGAAGACGGGAGAGTTTGATCTGGCCAATTGTGTGCAGGCGATTTGTACACAGAGATTATTGTTATTTCTTGTAGCTTCAGTTTCAGACATTCAAGTCCTCTTTGTGGGCCACAGAAGTCATTTATAGGTTCTGATACGTAATTTTGGCAATCGTTCTTAATATAGATAGCCGATCCGTGGGAACTCGATAGGATGTACGTAGCTAGTTTGTATCCAGCAATTTTATTTCTTGATTTAAAATGGTTAGCATCATCTATATGTGTTTCTTGCAGACAGATGACGTCAACCGTCATTTTGCCTGAAATATTTCCAATGTATTCACATTTCGGTCGTGATATTCCTTCAACATTTAATTGTATGGTTCGGACTGAGGGTCCAATCACTTTAGTCAGAAGGCCATCAGAATGGCCATTTTGCTTGTAGGGCATCGCTAGTGTTAACGATTAGCTTCTTGCTCTCTCTTGTAGCTTCTCTATTTGTGTGGAATTTTAGCCTGTTAAACCGTTGCCCAGGGTGTACCACGAGGAGGTAAACCACACACACACCCCACTGATTGACGATTATTCTGATTCGCTGTTATAGATATTTTCTTCAATATTTTTAAGCTGTAAAACTAATTTTACTTACATGATCAGACGCGCTGTGGCATAGAGTTCCGCAATTCGGCATCATCCATTTGGACAGCTTAATCACAACTAACACGACATTTTAGCAGCCACGATAATTCCATCATGCGTTACCTACAATACTCAGTTGAGCATATCTGGATGGACACTGGTAATGTAAGTAATAATATTTGTGAAATCTGTAAATAATTAAAAATGCCGCACAAAAGGCCGCTGCGCGCCCACCGGATGGTTTATGACGTTAAATATATTTTAATTATTTTGAGCAGTGTATTTATATCGACGAAGCTGCATACGTATAATTCATTCATTCTTTCATTCATAATTACGACCCGTAGTATAAAATTAGATCATTGTGAACATTCATAAAAGTTTACGCATGCGCAGCTTCTGGGTCACCTCCTGTCATTACCAGGATATTGTGGTTATGTTGGATAACCTTAAGTTCTTCAATGTTTTGGCTGTAATTGTGAATAAAGTTACCGACTGTGGTATTTAAATTTTTCTGCATTCAAAGGAATACCCTCGGCGGTTTCCAAAGATTCGTGTCTAGTATTTAAATAGACAATCATCTCAAAATGTCTTCGGGTCGTAAGTGCAAAAATTGTGGGAGTCTCGATATTGAGGTGGATCCAGCTCGAGGAGATGCAGTTTGTACAAACTGCGGCTCCGTGCTTGAAGACAATATTATTGTCGCTGAAGTCCAGTTTGAGGAAAATGCCCATGGAGCCAGCAATGCTATCGGCCAGTTTGTGTCGGCCGATTCGAAAGGCGGCCCTACAAATTTTGGTGCATGTAAGAGAGAACCGCATATGCAATGAGCAAAATTAAGATTCTGTTTTATAGCTTTTCATGTGGGAATGGGAATAGAGTCACGCGAGGTGACACTGAAGAAGGCACGCAACGGCATCACAAATTTATGCAGCCAGTTACGGCTAAACCAGCATTGTATTGACACTGCTTGTAATTTTTTCAAAATGGCATTGGCCAGGAATTTGACACGAGGAAGAAGAAACACCCATATGTATGCTGCTTGTGTTTATATTACTTGCCGTACCGAAGGAACACCACGTATCCTTCTATTTATTTTTTTATAGTTGAATCATTATGGGATGTACGAAGAAGGTTTTGGTTATTCCAATACAGAAATTTGCTGTAAGGTACCATGCAGGATAATGTTGGTGTAAATTAGAAAAGAATTTCTACAAGTTTTTTTAATTAATCGCCACAATATTGTGTCGAAACATTTGATTGTGTCAGAATTTCATTTGGAATAATTTTTTATATTTATTATATAAATTTAAGGGGCTACTAAATTGACTCAAAATAACCAAAAACCAGTGTTTTCTATTATCACCGTAGTTACTTTAATAGGCGACCATGCAGCTTGTGGTTGTGTTAATTAGTAGACAACATATTGAGAGCTGAAATAAAGTGGAAAAGTTATCAAAAAAATTATAGGAACGAATGCTAAAAAATGGACAGCAATTGTACAAAAATATTGTAAAAGCAAGCTGTGCTTATGATGTATATGAACTTAATTTAGTTTTTTTTTTACCATATTGCATCCTTTAAGGATTTAATGCACACGCACTCAATGCCATAGTAAATCTAATTTTCTTGAAATTTTTAGGTTCATTGATATGTCAAAGTCTAAATAATTAATATTGGATTCAAATTTTGTTGTTTTCATATCTCAGAAATAAGTTTTAAAGTAATTTTAGCAAAAAATCTGAAGATACTCTTAGAGAAAAACATTTCAATTTGCAAATTTTATCTAATGGTATATTTGAAGAAATACGGCTTAGCAATTTAACATAATTTAGCTAACATACATATGTATACAAAAAAAAATTTGAAGTTTAAATAATATAGAAATAATTCAATCAAATTACATTTTAGGATGTTGTGATGGCTCATTTGAGTTTATCACTAAATGCGTGGCCTTTATTAATAATCAACACCCAAACAAAAAAATTAATTCGAAAACAAAGTAAAATACTCATAGCAAACTGTCACCGAAAAATACCACAACACCATAGGACTCTTGTAATCACAGAACATTTAAATTTGTCTGTAGCTCTATGATACATAGAGATTTAACAGTTCCTTTAGATAGAATTAACTGTAATATGGAAACTTATTTACTTAGTAAATCCTAAGGTGTAAGGCTTGTATGACATGGTACAGAATTTTGTACAAAATTTTATTCAGAAATTTGTTTAAAGTGTTTATACAAAATTTTGTGTCGTCTCATACAGCAAAATTTTGTACAAAAGTCTGTAGTTTCATGTTCTAAAACATACAGAATTTTGTACAAAGTCGGCGTAGCATCGATGCGCAAACGAGCAATTTTCAGTGTTTATTAACAATCACAGAGGGCAGAGAAGAATATGTTTACCACGTATTTACCCCGCCTGCCAACACTCCACGCACTTTCTCTTATCTTGCTCGCGATTTTTATTGCTACAGCTTGTTTGTTTTACCGTGCGTTCATGTAAAACAAACAAATAAAAGCGCTAGGAACTTATGCATTAACCTAATAGAATTCTACTTTATCGACAGGCACGTGATTATTTTGGCAGTTTTCTCACAGATGTCACAGTAATTTGTATCTATTTGCGCATACTCACAGACAATTTTGTACAAAATTCTGTTCCGTGTAATACGTGTTTTGCAGAATTTTGTACAAAATATTCTTCAAAATTTTGTAGAAAATTTTGTCTGTGAGCATGCGCAAATAGGTACAAACTACGTTGACATCTGTGAGAAAACTGCCAAAATAATCATGAGACCGTCGATAAAGTAGAATTCTAACAAGATTTTATAATATTTTCTGTGAGCATGCGCAAATAGGTACAAATTACGGTGACATCTGTGAGAAAACTGTCAAAATAATCATGTGACCGTCGATAAAGTAGAATTCTAACAAGATTTTATAATATTTTCTGTGAGCATGCGCAAATAGGTACAAATTACGGTGACATCTGTGAGAAAACTTGTCAAAATAAATCATGTGACCCGTCGATAAAGTAGAATTCTAACAAGATTTTATAATATTTTTTCTGTGGAGCATGCGTAAATAGGTAAAACTATACGGGTTAACATCTGTGAGAAAACTTAGCCAAATATAATCATGTGACCGTCGATAAAGTAAGAATTATAACAGATTTAATAAATATTTTTCCTGTGACCTTGCCGTAAATAGGTACAAACTACGTTGACCAATCTGTGAGAAAATTGTCAAAATAATCATGTGACCGTGATAAAGTAGAATTATATACAAGTATTTTATAATATTTTTTTTCTGTGAGCAAATGCGTAAATTAGGTACAAACTACGTTGACATCTGTGGAGAAAATTGTCAAAATAATCAATGTGACCGTCGATAAAGTAGAATTATAAACAAGATTTTATAAATATTTTTCTGTGAGCATGCCGTAAATAGTACAAACTACGTTGAACATCTGTGGAAAATTTGTCAAAATAGTCATGTGACCGTTGATAAAGTAGAATTATAACAAGATTTTATAATATTTTTCTGTGAGCATGCGTAAATAGGTACAAACTACGTTGACATCTGTGAGAAAATTGTCAAAATAATCATGTGACCGTCGATAAAGTAGAATTATAACAAGATTTTATAATATTTTATGTGAGCATGCGTAAATAGGTACAAATTACGGTGACATCTGTGAGAAAACTGTCAAAATAATCATGTGACTGTCGATAAAGTAGAATTATAACAAGATTTTATAATATTTTATGTGAGCATGCGTAAATAGGTACAAATTACGGTGACATCTGTGAGAAAACTGTCAAAATAATCATGTGACTGTTGATAAAGTAGAATTCTAACAAGATTTTATAATATTTTTCTGTGAGCATGCGTAAATAGGTACAAACTACGTTGACATCTGTGAGAAAATTGTCAAAATAATCATGTGACCGTCGATAAAGTAGAATTATAACAAGATTTTATAATATTTTTCTGTGAGCATGCGTAAATAGGTACAAACTACGTTGACATCTGTGAGAAAATTGTCAAAATAATCATGTGACCGTCGATAAAGTAGAATTATAACAAGATTTTATAATATTTTTCTGTGAGCATGCGTAAATAGGTACAAACTACGTTGACATCTGTGAGAAAATTGTCAAAATAATCATGTGACCGTCGATAAAGTAGAATTATAACAAGATTTTATAATATTTTATGTGAGCATGCGTAAATAGGTACAAATTACGGTGACATCTGTGAGAAAACTGTCAAAATAATCATGTGACTGTTGATAAAGTAGAATTCTAACAAGATTTGATAATATTAGGTTACTGCATAAGTTCGTAACGCTTTTATTTATGTATTTTACATGAACGCACGATAAAGCAAACAAGCTGCAGCAATAAAAACCGCGATGGAGATAAGAGAAAGTGCGTGGAGTGTCGGCAGGCGGGGTAAACACGTGGTAAACGTATTCTTTTCTGCCCTCTGTGATTGTTAATAAACACTAAAAATTGCTGTTTGCGCATCGATGCGACGCCGACTTTGTACAAAATCCTGTAGGTTTTACTTTTTAGAACATGAATCTACAGACTTTTGTACAAAATTCTGTGCCCTGTCATACAGGTTTAAGGCAATGTGGAAACTTCCATTACAATACTAAATGCGTTGGACACATTAATTAAAAAGAAATCAATTGGCCATTCAAAAAGTTGATCCCAAATGGCACTCTGACACAATCAGATTGTTTCAGTTCTAGATTATGGTATAGTGCACATCAAGATATACCGGTATCTGCTTTAAGAAGGTACTTGTAGAATAATGATTTATAAGCTACTAATAATTCAGCTTTTAAGCACAGGCTCCATTCAGGAAAATTTACATTTAGCAAAGAAATTAAATTCCTAAGCCTCGTTTATTATATTACCTGTGTTTACAATTTCGTTAAGTGTTAACCAGGGATTACCAGGCATGCTACGGTGAGGCAATATTAATATATTTTGAAGTGGGCTGTATAATAGATAGAATTGAAACAGTATTAACAAATCAGAAACATTAAAGTAATTTGTAAAACAAGTTAAAAAACGTTAATAGTTTATTCAGTAACAATGACAAACCTAACAACTTATTGAAAAACGGGCATTTAAGACTTCAAATATTTTTTGTGGAAATAGTAATTTGGTTCATTCAAGTTTTGAGTTTTAAAATGTCGAAAATAAATAAAAAATTGAATTTGATCAATTCTTACTTTTTGAACAGAAATGTTCACTAATTTTTGATTAAAGTTAATTGTAATAATTTGATCTTAAGTCAATCCTAACCTCAATTTCTAATATTTCTATTGCAATCAAAAATAGTGATAATATTTCTTAACTGAAATATTAGATATGCTGATAGACATCAGTGACGTTTTGCAAATTTGCTGCTACGAACTGGGACGTACTTACCTACGAGTGTCACAAGCCCTTTGCATCAATGTCCCATCTTTGGGTAAGTGATTTCCATTTTTATTTCCTCCTGTCCTAGGTATATGGAAAGAATTAGTATCGTGAAAAAAAATAGATTATGAGATTTAAATGGAAACATACATTTTGAGATCCGTAAAAGGTACTTTTTAGGAAAGTGATATCTGTGGATATGTAGTAAAATATATTTAAAATGGGTATTTAATTTTGGTTCACTTAAAAACCGATAATCCAATTACATTATAATCTATTTACCCTTAGGTTTTAGAATTTATAACAGTAAACATTTTTCAAATAAATCTTGTATCATTTTGCCTTTCGACGTTGGATTTAGGACTGTGACCTCTTTAACATATTTCGTCTATTCATTCCTGTTCCATGCTGGTATTTTCATTTCATTTGGTGTCTTTCCCCTTAGTCTTCCTACCTATATCTGTGCCATCCAGAATTTCTTAGGTCTTCCCAGTCTTCGGTACCAAATTTGTACTCAAAAGTCCCAACTTTACGTTCACGTAAGAAAAATAAAAGAATTTAATTGAGCGAAACTCAAACAATTTGAGGAAAATTATTGCGCTCACAAGAACAGATAATTTTTAAATTTTTAGCGCACTAACCGTCGTAGGAGGCCTCCGTGGATTAAAATAATGCGTAAACATAAAGCGACCTAGGAAAGAAAAAATTTCATGCGGTATAAACCTTGAAAACGCAATACAATCCCAACTATCGGAGCACCCTATATATGGTGTACGTAAAATTGTTTCCCCAAATAAATTTAATACTACAATTGTACTTAATATATAAATATTTCCTCAATTAGACCCCAATAGTACAATTCAGTGACACAAAATCAATTAAATAAGTAACTCTTAACCGAAGGTAATGAAATTGTAAATATAAAGACAAGGTTATACAATTTTAAAGTGTAAACAAATTTAAATGCTCTTCCCTTTTAAAATAGGTAACGGTTATCAACGCGAACGTGTTCCAGGCTCCTTAACAATGGCCTCAAGCGTCTGCTCGGTTTTGGAAAAACCTTCCCAAGGTAACTCGCCGATGTCTGCGTATCAATCGGTCCCACTGCGTTTGAATGTAGAATTTTTCCACCGTGTCGTACCTTAATTACGGGATTTCCAACCGCGCAAACTTTGCCTAAATTAATTCATCGGATATTAGAATTAAAGTTCAGGAAATTAAGACAGGACAAAATTTTTCTGTCAATTAGTAACTCACCAGTTGATGGAAACTGGCATACCACAAAAAAAGTCTTCTTGACCGGAGTCAATTCTAAATTGGAAATTGAATTCCTGGAGTTTTTGCTTTCGCTCAACTATAAGAACCGAACTCCTGTGTGTAGTGAACTCCAAATCGGAAAATGAATTCCAAATCGATAAACGATTTACTAAGAATTAGATGACTATTCACAAATGTACATCCGGCAAGCACGACAATACTCAAAAATGTCCTATTTACGGAAATCGTCGTTAAAATTTTCTTTCCCCCCCCTCCAACTTCCGGAACAAATACGTACTGCGCCGTTTGACGGAAGTGCCAACTTCGAAATGTAACAGATTCCTACTAATACGCGAACAACTAAATATTTTGTAAGGGTTGCCTTCAAGTAGGCGCGGAAATCGTTACAAGTGTTATGTACAATTACTTTCATAATTTGTGTAGTAAATATTGTTCATTAATTCTGCCTCTATTTTTCCATCAATTATGCTTCCCAATCATCCATATGTTGAAGGTCTTTCCAGACTGATCCCTTTGTGTTTCATTTCTATATTGGGTTCTTTCTCTTTTCCATTCACTATCATGATTTCACTTCCATTTTCATCTTCTCTATTTTGTTTACCCATAGGAAATCTAGTGTCTGCATTTTGTTATTTGTATCAGCAACTATCACTATCACATCAGCATACATACATTAAACTACTCATCCTTATCGGTTCTAAGTTCACTTTTTGATGTGTTTCATTATTCTATTTACGACTACGATAAACAGTAGTGAAATTGAGGTGTCTCCCTGCTGTAGTCCCCTCTCCATTATGAACTGATTCAATCTCCCTCTTGCTATTTCTACTTTTGCTTTTACTGTTTTATACAGGGTGTCCGACGGCGTGATGTCAGTACTTCGTGTACGTAATCTACCACGAATGTGAGTTTGGAGAACATTAAAACGTCATGGTTTATATCCATTCCATATCCAGCCTGTTCAAGCCCTCTTACCTACAGTTTTCGCTAGTCATATGGAATGTTGCCGCTGGATTATTCAAAATCAAAACCTACATAATAGAATTTTATTTACGAATGAGGCAACATTTACAAGGAATGGATTTATGAACAGAAAGAACAGCCACTCTTCGGATTTGGAGAATCCACACGAAATCAGTGTCAAATTATCAACAAAGGTTTTTGGTGAATATCCGGTGTAGAATTGTTGATAACATGCTCATTCGTTTTTGAGAACCATTTTAGAATCTTTATAGTGAATTTAAACTAAAATAAAAATATTGGCTTTTCTGAAATTGTAATTATTTAATAAATTATAATTTAACACTCTGTATTTTGCAAACGGCTTACTTTAGGGCATAACTTTATTGGAATTTTAAATTATATTTGGTCTAAAGATTACATACACGAAGTAGTGACCTCACGTCGTGGTATTTTTGGTGAAATTAGTATATCCAGTTCTAAACACTTCGATATCCATTGTTTTAGGTCTATGAATGTTAAGAGTAGCCCCTCACCTTCTATTTTTCTTTCCATTAGATGCCTCGCTGTAAATATGTTGTTAGTAGTTTGTTTTTTAGATCTAAATGCCACTTGCTCAAAATGCATTTTAGTTTCTAAGCTTCTCTTCGACTATAATTCTGGTGTATACTTTGAAACATCCTGTAATTATCACAGTTAATTTGTTCTTCTTTCTTATGAATTGGCAAAATCAGGTTGTTTTCCCAATCCTTCATTATTTTCTGATGTCTGTATGAGTCATGGCAAATTCTCGATAACCATTCTTTTGCTTTCGCTGCAATCCATTTTATCATTTCCGGGTCCTTATTGTATTCTCCACATGCTTTCCGTTTCTCTTTTTCCTAGAGCTTCTGCCACTGCTTCTCTGTTACGGGACAATCGAGCTTTTTTGACGATTCGTAACTAACTTGATGGAAAAGGGCCTACAGCTTAGCTCAGAGGAGTAGGGGGAGTTCGTGAAAATCGCTTATGGGAGAAAATCTTTAGTTGTGTACAGGGCGAGGCAAAATAAGTGGGCGCCACCTTCCAAATCCAGCTGATTGTAGGTCCCCGTGGAGGGCCGAGAAGCCAACAGCTTACGGGAACGGAACTTACCGTGATTGTGCCTCCGCCTATATATTTAAAGCTTGCAAAATTCTTACACCAACAAGTACAAAAGACACAATAAGAGACAGTAAACTTTAAAACACATATAACGAAATGGTTAAAATATGACAGTACACTAAATTACACAAGTTATAACGCAAAAAGTTTGAATTACAGAATTTTAATTCTTGAACGTTCAGAGAAATTCG
>JABXWE010047848.1:0-12170 GCA_014611495.1 Limonius californicus
GCCTGCGCCCCGCCAAATAATATTCATTCTCATAAAAAAAAGTCCTAGTTCACGGCCTTGGTCCATAAATAACTATTATTCTAGTTATTATATATAACAAAATATAATGGTAATGGTAGTAATTATGTATCTCAATACGTTTTCGGAAAAAGAACAATGTGAACATGCAATTTGCAATAACTGCGATCTCAAAATTTACTTTTACTACTAATTTTACACCTATTTAATTACTAAATATGTATTTAACACGTACTAGCATACAGATAATGTGTCTTTATTCCAAAATTAAAATAATGTTTATGATGCTATATTTCTTCTTCTTCTTTCGCCCCGTCCTTATACCCTTTCGGGTGTCGGAATTGGGATGGTTTAATTGATCTCTTCGTTTACCCACTTCTTCCATTTCGCCCTGTTAGTTGTCATCGCCTTCAGTTCTTCGATTGTTTTGCCCCTTTCTTTCCCTACATCTATTATTTGTTGTATCCAAGTTTTCCTTGGTCTTCCTCTTTTTCTTTTCCTGTAATTTTTTGCTCCCCACACTTTCTTCACTAGTTTATTTGTTTCCATTCTCATTATATGCCCGTACCAATTTAGCTGTCTCTTTATTACTTTATTTCCTATTGGTTCTTGTTTGATTGTTTCTTTTATTGTGCTGTTTGTAATTCCGTCCCATTTCGTCTTTCCAGCTATTTTTCTTAGATGTTTCATCTCCATTGCGTCCATTTTTCCGATGTGTTTCTTTTGTATAGTCCAGTTTTCACAGGCGTAGCTTAGTGTCGGTAGAATTATGACATTGTAGGTGCTATATTTCAAATACAAAATATGAGATTATTTTGGTACCTAATTTTAAATTACTTCGGTAACTGAATATCGCACTTATTGTTTAGAAGAATTATACAAGCACCCAGCAGCCCTTATACGAAATTATACTTATTATTCCTCTTCCTCATCCAGTGCTTTGTCTCTTACGAGAAACCAGAGTGTTGTGCGTTTTAAATTACCACAGACATAGAGGACCTACAGTTTAACGTGGGCTGCAGAGAACATTTACTAGAATTTTCCAGAAGTAGGAAGTGAACCCCAGACGTTCAACGTAGAAGTCTAACGCGCTCACATCTAGCCCACGATCGCCTTATACTTATTATTAATCAACCCTTATTATAAGTTCAAGAAGGAAAATGATTTTCTCTTGCTACTATGTATGTAGTGAGTACAATGTGGGGCCCAGAACACTGCCCCATGGTATTCCAGCTTTAACAAGGTATAGTTCAGTATAAGAATCTTGGTATTTTACCTGGAATGTCCTGTCAAGTAGGTAGAGTTTTAGAATGGAGTAAAAAGGATGCAGAATTAAATGTTTAAATTTATGTTGTAAACCTACATGCCGCATTATATTAAATGCTTGGGTTTTACTTTAAAACGTATCGAGTATGCCAAGAACAAAAAGTGACGATGATTATATATTATGGTAGTTTATCATCACTGATGTGTTTTTAAATATTGTGCATCTGTTAATGGATTAAATAATAGAGGATAATTGGAATATAGAAACGGTCGCGGGTGAGAGGTCACCGCGTTTGCCTTCTAAGATTAAGGTCTGGAGTTCAATAGCGGAAAATTAGATTTATAATGGCCGTTCTCCCTAGTGAGGCAATGGTAAAACAGCGAGGTATTCTGCCTAATCAATTTTCTCTGGAGTAGAAGTGTTTACACTTCCGGTGGTTCGGAGCCCACGTTTGTATTTATTTACTTACTTACTTTAAAACGCCCCACACAGAAGGTTGCTACGACCCGTAAGAGACAAATACTTAAAGAAGAAGAATTAAATTAATATAAATTCAGAATTAATTGATTTTTGTGCTAATTATTAACACCTTAAAATTATTCTCATTTGTTTATTCGTATACCTCCGGTGGAGATTGATGTCCGAGTTCTCAGGTCACGCTAGCGCCTCTGAATGGACCTAATGATTACCACATCATGGTACCCGAGACCGATGGCTTGACGTGCCCTTTTTAAGCCCCACCGGTTGCTGTTATTTGTACTACTAAATGGGCCATCCATTATAGTAGTGACCCGACTGTGCGTAACTTAACTGTGATGACCTTCTGACAAGCACGAGCAACGTTTGGGCGTTTGGCTATACAATTTGTAACCAGGGTTAAGATAGATGATCATTGAACGTGATAAATGATTCCTGTTATTCAACTGTAGGAACCACTTTCTCAAAATATTACTATACAACCATAAAATGCAAAATAATATATTTAAACCTGAAAACCAATCATGGTGTTTAAGAAGATGAATTCCCTACGAATAAATATAAATAAACCTGGTATGTCAATCCACAATAACAGGAATTATCTATAACTGAAACATATTTAACCGAAACATGAAGAAAGAGGATCTGTTGATGAACAAGCAATTACCGCAGCTTATTTACCCTTTAGCTCATCCAAAATAAACAAACTGATAATATTTATTTGGCTATGAAGAAAAATATATATAAATACGGCGATACATTTTTATCATTAGGAAATAAGGTTTTCCAAAGACCTTTTGATTTCGTATACAATCGACTAACAAAGAAAAAGTATTTTACAAATCTTGTTAATACCGGTACTCTAATTTAATAAAGATCAATAACAGCAAGTACTTTTCTTAATTTACGTAGAAATTCAATGCAGTAACTGCATCCGTCATATTAAGGTAATGATCATAATTTGTACGCAACAGTATGCGGCCTTACAGAACTATCCGAATTTAAAAGCAAATACACAAAACGTTTGTAGCAGCGACTCAGTGGCTACCAATTTCACCAGATCTAAATCCACTGAGTTATTCAATTTGGAACGACACACAGGGGCAAATCTATTTCCAGATGAGATCGCCTTTCGGAATTTTAATAGAGGTGCGTCAAAGAACAGAAATTGATTACCAAAAATATGTATTAATTTAATCAGAAACCCAGTGTTACAATTTAGAAATGTAAATTTACAGATTGGTGGTCCAGACAGTGACAAGTACTCCAACAACTTCTTTTCGTATTCTTGACAGCAAATTGATTTGTTGCTTTTAAAGTTTGTAGAACTGTAGCGAGAAACGATTTACATAATGTCCCCTTTTATACAGCACTTTTCGAAGTATGGAGCGCGAAGTAATTAGATGGCAGGGCGCAACATGTTTTGAAGTGACTACAAAATTCCCAAACAAAACAAAAATTAATTTTTCATGAAAACATATTGCTCTTAAAAAATATAGTCTGTAAACAGTTGAAAATGTGTAGTAGGTGCTTGTTTTTAATGACGCATCATCTCGAAGCTGGATATTCCATTAGAAATCAATACTCTTAGTTACCTTCGCATATTTTATTAAGATCTTTGTTGTGCCGTAAGGAAACCCCCACTAACAATCGAGTTTTACAGAGGTAAGAGTGATAAAAGTAAGCGTTCTCTTGTATTGGCTACAGAAATTTAATTATACCGACGAACCCAAGATTCCAAAGGTGGTTTCATAGTGCACGTAGAATGTTTTTCTATTTTGATTTCAGTTATAGGAATTGCTTTAGCTCTTCTATAGAACAGCGAAGGGGATTATTTTCAAATAAGTTACTAATCCAATAGAAGATTACCGTGATATCGTCAGCAATAAAATATTTAGAACGTATTTATTATCGTTGTGAAGTTCTCAGCATTTTACATAAGATCTGATTGCCATCCTTTTCTAGTTTGTTATTTCTGACAAAGTTATCCGCATTTAAACATATTTTTTCTTTTGATGTCAGTTATAGAAATTTGTTCCGCTCTTCTTAAGCGTGACGAAAAGAATTATATGTAAAGGAGTTAATAATCCAACTGTTGATTGTCATGTTATTGTCAGCAATAAAATATTTAAAATATTTTATTAACGTTGTAAAGCTCTCTTCAGCATATTCTAATTTTGTTAGTTTTTACTAGTCTACATTTTCATGTATTTTAAATTTCATTTTAATTTTATATTTCTATTTCGTAACTCTATTTTTCGACAAAGTATTATTTAACCATGCCCAATATTGGGATGCTGCGGGCTAATAAAAAAAAAGTACTTAACTGTATTGAACTATCAACAACCAGCAATACCAGATCTTACTTAGTTGTACTATTTTGAACGATACATTTTCTTGACTTTATTTTTGACAGCAGGTTTCAGCAGCTGCTGATAATGTTAACATTCTCCAATATTCTATATATCTCATAATAAAGTCGCAAGTGTTTGGTAATTTTCTTCCATGCTTGAAGGAATAGAGGGCGCGAAATTATAGACGTACTGAAAACTAGATCGCAAACAACAGAAAATTGTAAAATGCTGACCTACAATGTTAGATCCCTGAAATAAGTGTAAACGTACAGTTGCACTATCCTTCGCTTCGACGTACCTACTTGAGACAGTGGTATGTCCTGCATGAAAATTAGTCACCAAGGTAGTTTGTAGTTCAGTCATTATTTCACTTAAGCGTAAAAAATAACAGTTTTTGCAGCAATTTTATTACCCACATTCAGGGCTTAGTAGTAACAATTTATTATTTAGACTTTTGCAACTTGATATATAAAATAAATTTTAAGGATTCTTTTAATTATTGAAAAAACCAAGAGATGTTTTGGGAAAGAAGAAAAACCCAGTTGCGAGGAATTTATCTTGTAGCATTGTAACGCATCGTTCTTTAAAATGTTTTTAATGTTTATATTATTATTATTATTATTATTATTATCAATTGAAATTATTAAGAAAAAATATTTAATTTAAATGAAATACGACACACACAACCTGCAAAGCTTTTGCGCCAACTACATATCAAGATAATATTACGTCTAATAGAATACATAAGCCTTATCAGGTGCTTAATTATTAATCAAATAATTAACTGCTAATAGCAAATTTGCCTAATTTGGGAATACAAATTGAATTTCTGTAACGCTATGATGTGAAATTTCAAGCCCGTGTCCATAGTGTAGATAATAATATGAGTAGTCCTGTTGTAATACACACTACTTTTTTCTGCTAGCAATGGATGGTTTAATTAAATATTTAAAAATATAAACTACCAGTTTTAACATTTTCTACACGAAAACACTTAAATTTAATTTATCTACTGTATGTAGGTGTTAGTTAGGTACTCGAATAAACAGCATATGTTTATAAAATCTTCTTAAAAAATAAAATATGGATACTTTTGTTCCAAATAAACGAAAAACTTTATATTAACATGTCTAAGACATAATACGTATTACCGAGATATTCAAAGGTAAAATGCAAGAAATTGCTCAAGAAAAATCCTCATCTTCTTATCCCTGTTATGATTACTGATATAATTATGTTTTACCAATATTAGCTATTGTCAACTAAAGAAACACCCTTACTGAAGTTGAAATTACCCCAAATAAGCAAAATATATAGTTAGGTTGTACCGTAGGCCAAATATGGCCTGAGTACAGAAAGATGCTTGATGACAATCTCATCGATCGCTTTTGTTACCAAGGAGGGCTTCCGGAATATCGTATTTACCGTATATCGCTTTTTTGCAAAACAATACATATATACGAACTTTTGGAAGCTACTCTGATAGAAAATAGGCTGGAGATGTTTACACATGACGATGCACCAGTCTACTTTTCTCATATTATACACATACGGTAACTGATAAATTTATCCGAAGGGATCTGTTCAATGGTCACTAGGATCATCCGATCTCGTTGTTTGTTTTATTTTCTGTTGGTTCGAGCAAAGTCTTACGTTTATTCTGTCCTCATTGGCAACCAAGGAATCACACCGTGGAAGCTGCATACCAAGACTAGTTCTGGTGTGCGAGAGAAGCGTAGATTCGCCATGCTGAATGCTGCATCCGACAAAACGGAGATGACAATGTTTTCCTGTTAAAAGTGTTTCTACGCCCTCTTATATTTGAGTAATAAGTAAAGTTGACACTATGTTTATACCTACGTGTAGGAGAGGTAAAAAGAAGTCGAAACTAAAGAGTGGTCATTTACTGTAAATTGACTATTAAAGAAGTTATGGCGTGTTTTAGTATAATACTGAATCAATCGAAACAATAAATGATCTTCTTTTTCTTCTTCTTCTTTTTCTTCTTCTTCCTCTTTGTATAAGCCACTGGCCTGTTAATTACCTACAATAGCGTAGGTTCTGTGAGCCCTCTTGCCGGGCAGGAAGCTAACCTAACCCGTCGAAGAGAGAAGAGAAGTTCAACTACAAGGTTTACGATTGTTAAAGATGTTTGTATGACAACCAACAATAAATGATATTAAATGGTATTTGATACAAACTGTCTACGTTACTATGGAAATTATATTATTTATTTGTATGTCAAACAATAAAGCACCTTAAAGTTGATTTCTCTGCTTGCCCTTATTAACAGTGTTGATAAGGTTTACTTTTACAACGCGAGAGTACGCCGATATCCATTTCATGTGATAAAAAACTAGTAGCAGCTGCTCGAGAATATGGGTTGAGATTTCGAAATAGGCTAATACTAGACCGACGAGTTTTCTAACGAGTGCACCACCACCTAGGTGAACACGGAATTTTCCTAAACCGTCGACTGAGTGTCCAATGCAGCAAGTACTAGACAATGAGGACAACATACTGCAAGAAATTGATAATAATCCCAGCACCTCTGGTCGTCGTGTACTTGCACAAGTTAATGTACCACGAATGCGAGTTTGGAGAACATTAAATAGTCATGGTTTATATACATTTCATATCCAGCCTGTTCAAGCCCTCTCAGCTACATATTTCGCTAGTCGTATGGAATATTGCCATTGGATCATTCAAAATCGAAACCTACGTAACAGAATGTTATTCACGGATGAGGCAACATTTACAATGAACGGATTAATGAACAGAAAGAACATCCATTCTTGGGATTTGGAGAATTCACACGAAATCACAGTGTCAAATTATAAACATAGGTTTTCAGTGAATATCTCATGTGGAATTATTGATAACATGTTCATAGGTCCATTCGTTTTTGAGAACCATTTAATCGCCGGCAGATATTTAAATTTTCTAGAAGATCATTTGGGAGGATTGCTATATGTTATATGTCCCTCTAGCGATCAGCCATGTTATGTGGTACCAGCACGATGGTGCCCCTGCGCATTTTGCGTATCGTGTTAGACAATTTCTGAATCAACGGTTTGAAGGATATGTAATTGGTAGAGGAGAACAGTACCCCTGCCCCCAAGATCTCCGGACTTAACTTCTTTAGATTATTATTTGTGGAGTCATATGAAAGATATGGTATACCAAACACCATCAGAGACTGTTGAAGATCTTAGGAGATGCATTTTTGAGGCAGCAGCACTAACTCGGAATAACAATGATATGTTACGTAGGGCAACCAGATCTCTCTTAAGAAGAGCAGAATAGGTCTCGAGAGCAATGGTGGCCATATTGAATCTTTATAGTGAATTTAAAATAAAATAAAAATAAATATTGGCGTTCCTGAAATTGTAATTATTTAATAAATAATAATTTAACAATCGGTATTTTGAAAACGGTTTACTTTGGGTCATAACTTTATTAGAATGTTTGGTCTAAAGATTAAGTACACGAAGTAGTGACCTCATGTCATTTGCACACTATATATCTGTTTAGTATAGCTTGCTGTAGAAAATTACGGTCATAACAAGAATGAAAAGAAAAATATATGCCAAATAAAAACTACAGAGCATGTTTTCATAACAAGAAGTTTCCAGAATTTCTTTCCTTATGCAGGGTGGAACAAAGGGTTGTTACAGTTTTTGTAACGCTATTGTATGAGTATCAATGGAGTGACAACTAAGCTATGCCGCTTTAAGTGTTCAGTAAGCCATACAGTTTCAGTAGCTATGAATTCGTGGCCAGTAGAGCAACGTGTTTTTTGCGTTACGGTGTACCATAGATCAGAGTCGATAATAGAAATTCTACGACAATTTCGGCGTGATTATAATGTTACTTTTTTTAACAAGGTGACTAAACTGTTATTGTAACTTCTAGACGAGATTTGGAAATGATTCAGAATTCTTTATTTACTGAATTGAAACGATTGGGAATAGAAAATAAGAATTTATGGTTCTCACAACATGGAACAACAAGCCATACTGTGCAAATTTGCATAGCTGATCTAAGAACCATGATTCCTGGGCGCCTCGTATCGCAACATGGTGATGTTAATTGGCCGCAACCTAATTTGACAATCCCAGATTTGTATCTATGTGACTATTTAATACGTAAGTTATTTGTAAATAGACCTCGTACATTACACGCTTTTAAGACTCCTACAGTGGCGTTTAAAAAATAAACGCAATATTACGAAGCCCACAGAGGTCAAGGACAGAACAATAAAATGAGAAGGAAAAACCAAACCTTACAATAGCAACATTAGATAAACTCCCGCACGAATTGAAAATAGGCAAAGCAGCACTAACATAAAATCACAGCAGAAACGAAAGCAGAAGAAAATTAAGTGAAAACCGAATACTGAACACTTGAGGAATAATAATTATTGCAGCACACCATAATATATATTATGCAATAGTCAAAAATTTCCTCCTGGAAAGGTGTTTATATCAGAATACTAAGAAGAGAAACTGGATACTACTAGACAAAGGACAGTATAGCTTTACGGTAAGTGATAGCGTCCCAGATAGAAGTTTTTTTGCTATGGAGCAAACGTTCGATAATATTCAACGAAAGAAGGTCGGCGAAACTGAAAATGAGAGGCATAAAAAAGCCTTAGCGGAAGCAAGACTCAATTTTCACCCGGCAAGCAAATACGAAGAAGATCTTCGACAAGGTAAACCCTTGAAGCAAACGCGATTTTAAATCCATTTTCTATTCTAAGCGCGTTCGAGTTTAAAGTGTAGATAAATAAAATAAGTAACATATGCTAAGGAAATACATAACCAACTGGAAAATGAAAACGCTGAGTCTTGAACAATATGGAAATAAAGCACAACAATTCTATTATAAAACTGATCTAAATATAGAACAGAGACTTCAGATCATAAGTATGAAGCTCGATGTGGATAAATAGAAAATGATGATAATATTAAAAATCAATTGTAGAAACATCACCTGAGAACTGAATGTAAAATAATGGCAACATACAATGTAGGAATCGCTATTAAGGTAGCTAGGATATCTGATATAGAAGGAAGAGAAGAATACTGAAAAATGCGTGTAAAATCCGAATGACTAAAAGAGAAGTCAGACTGAGATCTAGAAAACCATGAGAAAAGTGAATTAAGGAGTGAGGCTTGAAACGAGGATAAGAACAGTATACAAACATAAACACACAGGCACGAAACATAAGCAAGTCTTGTATGAAAATTGTTTTGCAATGTAAACTGGATTTGGAGATTTTCGAAAGTGTGTTTGATATTTTACAAGAAGTGATTCTATCCGACAATACAGCTGTCAATGTAAATTAAGTGGCGATATTAAAGAAATGGTACAGACAGTACAATCTGGTAAAAATAACAGATTTAGAAAGCATTTACTTTAAATGATGAATTTTATAGAGACAATTCGAACAACTGCGAATACATAGAGGTAAGCAACCGATAAAGAAATATTCCTGGCGCATTTATAGGTTTGTATAAGTATAAAATATGTACCAGAAAAACAACCAAATATAAAAGAAAACACATGGACTAGCAATTATTACAAAAACCTACAGTATTAAACATACCACCGAACGGGTCTCAAACATATAGTAATAAAGAACTCGCTTTAAACATTTGAGTGACCTCTTCTTTATATTGTAATTTATATCAGATTTTCATAACAGTTAAAATATTTTCTGATACAATTAAATCTCAATTTAAATTTCACGAAACATCCTATAAAAATATAAAAACCCGCACTGTTATATATACGTGGAAGGATCACAAAATCCCTCTGTGAAACCGTATTAAATCTTCAAATCATGACAGTAATATCTGGAATAGTGCTGACTGTCAATTCGATTCTCCGACTTCGAGCGCTAAATACGTCATCTATTTTATAACAAATTTACATTGGGGTTACGAGCAATTTAGAAAAAGGCGCTTACCATAAAGCTCTTAATCGACTGAACTCGAGTTTGAATCTATAACTTTTCTGTCAAATCGCCAGAACGGAATACAACTACTACTTTCTACTCGGTTTCCACACATTCGTGATCAATACAATGTAGGTATAGCATTTGGCTAAAGCTTTGCTAGAAAAAGCCCAATTAATTGAAATAAATGTACTTGCATATCTTCCTGCAAACAAGTATCATTAATCATCTGTGGTGGAACGAACAAAACTGCGGGGGAATTCCTAAAGTTTTAGTGGATAAGTTTACTTTTAGTATTAAGCCATACTTGCAACAGACATAATAGACAAAAAACGCGTTTTTTCGTTCATCTAAACGCGACATAGTTGCCAGAACCTACAGCGATGATGCTGCAATGTTGCTTAATTCAATTCTTGTTAATTTCATGTTTGAGAGCCCCCAGTTTTTGGTAAAACATACTAACGGTTGCACTTATTAATTACACGCTTGTTCGGTTAGCAAATATAAGTAATGGAAGCAAATTAATTAAATACAATCGTGCTGAGTCTGGGCCTTCTGACATACGACACTTCTTACATAGTGATTACAGACATGTTATAAGTACGCAAATTATGTACACGCAAATAGGCAAAATTTGAATGTAAGCACATTTAAAAAATGTAAGCAATTTTTCTCATGACATACAGTGCTATGACAGTCAAAGATTAAAACATAGACCAAAAACAAAACTATACGCAAGGTGTTTAAAAGCAAAGCCGAATAATTTACTAACTTTTAGCACTCATCTAACTAGACATTACTGTTTCGACTACGTTTGTAGTTGCTGGGGAGCATGATTTATTTTTTCTACAGCACCACTAGGCTGAACTTGTCCAGAATTGTAGTTGAGTATAACATCCTCCAAAACAAAATTAATAGACCTTTCTGGGAAACTGAAGACCAATAAATTAATAGACTCAACAAGCATGCTTTTATTTTTGTAGGCGTATTTCTGGCATGTATAACAATGCAGTCAATATGTAAGTCCTTTTGAGTAAATATTTGATTTGGAATTTATATTTTCTTTTTAAAAATAAACAATAATAATAATCATTTTAGGTATTGTGCACTGCAAGACCTACTTATTAACAACTCAATGAATTTCATCTCCAAATTCTTCATCAGAGAAACTTTCGTACCCTTCAACGGTAAATAACAATAAAGGGTTGAATATCAAAGAGATCTTCTCGATATTCACCAGTCTACGCTGAATCTATAGTTGATTTTACTTATTAACATAAGCATTCTATTTTACAATCTGACCATTTCAATTGCGTTGTATTGGCAATGGTACGCGGAAGCCCTAATATTTTATGATGAAATTACTTTACATATTCGTCTAGGTAGTAGGTTTTTGCTGCTTGTCGAAGATCCAAATTATCCAAATTTAGTTTTTCGCTGCTTTTTTCGGGGATTATATATTTGCTTATTAACCAAGATATTAATTTTCTCTTGGAAAATGATTTTGCTGATTCTTCAACGCTATTGTGATAGCTAACGGTATTCATATTTATTATAATTATTAATAAAGGTTTTGTAAGATTTGTTATGAATTCAGTTTTAAACCATCGCTCAAAATTCTATATGTTCATGCTATCATGGTAATCACCTTTACGTGTGCTACTTTTGAAAACTAATGAAACGACTTTTACAAAACTCTCGCTACCGCTTGCATGAATAACTGTGTACCTACATCTATCTCCGGCCGTTTGGATGCTGTTGCCAAAGCGCCATCTTGCCAACCATTTCTGTGCGATCCTTTGCTAAAAATCCAAGTTTCATCGAGAAATACTGGCTATATAGATGTCACTAGTTCTTGACTTTTCACATATTCCCTAAGAAATGCGGTCATCTTAAGATCGGGTTTTCCATTAGATCCTATTGCTTGACTTTTTTCATTTGAAACCAGTTTCTTTACACCATTTGTATAATGCCGATGTAGAAAATTGAAACTTTTCTTGGTATTCTTAATCATGCGTTTGTGTGGCGTTTGTATTGGTACATGTTCCTTGGTAGCATATATTTTCTATACTACATATCTTGGGACCTCGGT
>JABXWE010047849.1:0-18033 GCA_014611495.1 Limonius californicus
GAATAACGCACTTGTAAACTTCATTTGTTTTCTACCGCGCGCTACGATTCACCTATTTGCGCGTGGACCGTGAGCGCACGAGCTGTATGACAATATCTATCATTTTCTTTCTCGAAAACTGTGACATTTACAAAAAAAAGTTATTTAGATTTTTTGTTGAGAATTAAATGGTCTTTCCATTAAGATAAAAAAATATGGGGCATTCCATTTAAGAAAAGTATTATTTTATAAATAAATTTTTTATGGGACACTCTGTATAAGATTTTCATATTTCGGTTTATAGTACGTGTCGGTTCACACAACTTTTATTAGTAACTTTTTTACCTATATTCGCAAATAGCAAAAATATCTTAAAACCCGTATCTATTGACTCAGGCTGTATATACTGCTAGTACAGACACAATAAACGTAGAATACATAGGTCGAAACCATTTTCATGTTACCTACATGACTTACGTTAGAAGTACAGTTACTGACTATTTAGATCTATTGCTATGGATATCTTTAGAAAGCTAGCTAACGTAGCATTATCTAAACCTTTAAGTTTATCTAGACACTGTTAGTACAAACACAGTAAATTCACGTAAAAATGTAGTTTCTCTTTATCTACATACTATTGCTAATAAAATGGAATGTATGTGACCTAAGTGTGGCGGTAGCTCAGTCGGTAGAGCACTCACTTTCTAAGTAAAGCGTCGATTCTGGCTTGGGTTCGAAACCTAAACAGTACAATGTAGATTTATAAAAATCTTGTTTGCAACCCACTACACACGATTTCCCAATCCGGCTTGCAACCGTGGAATCTTAATGCTAAAAACTTTCTCTGGAATTTCAGTCGTACGGATTCGACATTAAACTTTAGGTCCCCCGCATTTCTACTTTAGCGCTGAGAAGAAACACGTGACAGAGAATAGGCCGTTACGCAGCAGTGGTACGAAAAGGCTGTCAATGATGATGGGACCTAACCAATATTACTTAGAATTATAGTTTGTAACCACCAAAGTCCAATTAGTTTAAAGGATATTAAACACCTACGAAGTCCGAATTAGTATGGTCTAAAGCAGTAGGTTCCCTTTATCTGAATTACTATTGCGGATAAAAGTAATACAGGTTAAACAGGTAATTATCTATGTTACTTAGAAGTAGCCGCCTGGATCCTTACTATTTGTATGGGCAAAATACGATCAAATAAGTTTTCAAAAGAATAATTTAATGCTGTAGGTAACATTATTGTATAAACAATGTAATGTAACCAAGCTTAGTTCTCCTAAAACCAGTATAACCCAAAACTGTAACTTACATCCAATTCGATGTATTCTTATGGGCAAGCTTAGATGTCAATCAAGATCAAATTAGCGCCATTAAAACTGCAGATTGTTTTCATATGTATACTATTTTACAAAAAATGTAACCAAAGACTAACCCTATCCAAACAAGTGTATTCTAAAACTGTAACTTGCATCCACTTCAATCTATTTTTATGTCAAAATTAAATGCCAATCAAAGTCAAATTAGCATCATTAAAACAGTAGGTTCCCTTCATCTATACGCTCTTATTCTGGAGAAAGTAATTGAGGTTAGATAGATTACTTTCAATGAATATATCATGGAGTTACGGTTCGGATCTACTTAAATACTATATGCTACTGATCAGAAAAGTATGCAAGTTCTAGAAATTGTCCTATAAAAGTGTAGGTTCTCTATATCTAGGTACTTCTACTATCAGCTTAAGTAAATGGTAAAAATATCCTAGCCATTGTTTTTGAATGCTGTAATGCATGTGTAGACGGCATGCGTACATAAACATCAATGCTCAAAATAGAACTGAGATTGGGGCGATATACAGGGTTGTTGGTTATTCAATAGCTAGCATATATCTTCGGTAATATTAGAGATACAAGAAAAAAAAAAGAAATACTTTCTTAGTACCAGTTTATCTATAACGTAACGACATGGTCAACTCTTATGTTTTATTTATTGAACTTTTATTTTATTGGAATTTGAATTCCAAATTTTTAATCATTAATAGAAAGCGAATTTAACTTACAGTAGTCCGACAAAAAGCTATACAGTATGTTCCATCTGAACAACCAAAGTTGGACATTTTTCCCAAAAAGTAGTAAGCCATGAAAAACGGTTGTTGTCGCTACGTTATAGATTAAGTGGACCTGAGAAAGTTTTTACTTTGACCTTTTTCTTGTATCTCTAGTATTACCAATGATATAGACTGACTAATGAAAAATCATATTTTATTTCAAAACTACAGTGTTACCAACATATTTAAACGTGATAGACGTTCTACCACATACCACTTCATGTAATATTATTATATCATAGTTGTGTTAAATAGTGCTGTTTCAAGATGTAGGTCCCCCTTATTTAAATATATTATTATTGTTGTTATTAAATATAAAAATCAGTCGTTTTCATCTTCAATCTATACCAATAATTTTAGAGCGCAAATTTACTTTACTTGGTTACCACAACTGTAACTTCTTAGTTAATCTGGTTTTGAATCAAGATAATTTTATAATAATATCAGTTTTAAGTCGGTTTTGAAATTTCTTTGGTTTTAAGTTCCAGTTCAAACTGAAATTGTCTCCTAATTATCGCTAACTGCACCTTAAACAATTTGGTAGGAAAACCTATGCACTTAAGATTCTAATTATAGATGGGAACTCCAACCAGTTTATAAGGTCATTAAAAAAATTAGAAAACAAAAAACCCGGGAGACATTGCTCAAGACGCGTTAACGGTTCGTTAATTATGTTAACTTTAATCCGCGACAGCGGCGATTATATCATTTCATTTTATTTGTCTATGGGAAGCATCATAAACACATCCGCAGATATTTTTTGCAAATCTCATCTTTGTTCTTACATCAAAACAAATGGGCAAGAAATTGCGCGGAATTCTAAAACGAGTGAAAATGCAACTTATTTTAATCTTAACCTTACTTCCTGTTTAGAACACGGGGAAGTCCACCTTGAAATTTGAAACGGCACTAATTCCGTCTCTTCTAAGTAATTTGCAGCAATGATTTTGCCGATTTCATCAGTCTTGGATTAATTGCGTTCGTCCTGTTCGTGGAAATTTTACAGAAAGACGGTTAATTTTTTTGTAATACAATGTTGTAATTAGAATTTTTAATAATAAAGCTCACAATTTAATATATCTTATGATGTTAAAGTTTTTAAATCTATCCAAACATATTAAAGTTTTACTTCTGGATGCCACAAAATTGATCTCGAAGGTGCATAGTTTCGACCACAACCATCATCAAACTTGTAAAATAATAATGTCGAAATGTATTATTAGGGTGGATATTTCCTCGATGGTCGCAACATCTTTAAACCTACTAGTACTTCATATTATTTATTATCGGTGTTACAAATTGAACAATAAAAATTAAATTGGTAGCATTCCACACCTATATAATGAAAATACATTTATCAGTTTCTTGACTTAAACAAAAACCTATTTAAACGCTGAAGGATTATTTACGGAATACCAACGTAGGAGTATTGTGTAAGTTTAAATTAGACCCATCTGAAGGAAATTCCAAAAATCCAATTGAATAAAGTTTGGACATAACTCTTGTTAACACATCCATGGCAACTGTTTCGCTATAACATTATTTTAACAGTTACAGTTACGATGTCAGAAAGTTATGTTCGTTGTAGCCTGAAACAGCTCATAACCATCAAATTTCTTATGAATGCAGGCCTAAATTGAATGGAAGACTGCGAGCACAATGCGGCGATCAATACATTTCTAAAAAGTGGGCATTTGAGTGGTCGAAATCGTTGGAGAACTCGTGCAAACGATGAGCCTCATGTACGAAGACCTGCAACTGCGGTTAATCGTAAAAGATAAGAGAAAGTTCCCTTATTCAGCAAAACAGACGGACAACAGTTCGTCAAATTTTGTCAATATTTATAAATGTGAAAGTGTTGAAAACCTCATAATAAACAAGCTACAGTATAATAAGGTAAGTTCCAGGTGGATTCCGCGCTTGTAAACTTAATAACACAAGATCAATCATTTGCAAATCGCTTCTTCTTTACTGCAGAGATATGAGAAAGGAGATGAATTGTGGCAACTGATGAAATCTGGGTACAGTATGCCACTCCTGAGGCAAAACGTGCAAGCATGCAGTGGTGTCACACCACATCTCCAAAGCCAAAGACAACAAAAACTGCGTTGTCATCTCGTAAAGTGATGGGAACATTTTTTGGAAATTCTCAAAGGGTCCTCTTTGCTGATTTCCTTCCAGAAATCCAGATATTTATGCAGACTAATTCAACAGTTTTGCAGGCGAATAGTAACAAACGGAAGAGAAGACAAAGTTCTGTTGGTTTTCTCCAAGACAAGGCTCGCCCTCATTCCGCGCCAAGAACATTGAAACCATAAACAAACTTCAGTGGAACCTTCTTCCGCATGCAGCGTACAGTCCTGCTATCGCCCGACATTGTCGAAGTTATTCAAGAATGGATACGCCTTCAACTCAAAGACTTCTTCCAGGAAGGTATTAGAAAGCTTCCAGATCGGTGGCGCAAGTGACTACATCGAAAAACCATAAAATCGCTGTAATATTGTAATAACCTTTTTCATAAACAAATTTAATTTGAACATTCCTCGTATAGTTTGTTCATATACATATAAACACGTTGAAACTCGGTAGACATTTTATTTTAATACTTCACTACAACTAATGCGCTGATTTGAATGCATATTCCTTTCCTCTTTTAAATATGTGGAGCACATTTTATCATGAATACAATGGGCATTTTGGAAGTTTTAATACGCATGCGTATGCGTGGCTATATTTCAACGTTTGATCGCACAATTAGAAATTATTAGCGCATAAAAACGAAGCACATCCCTATTTTCTACATCACTATAGTATCTACATAGCGCGTATATCATTCAACATCCATTGTGTCTTTGAATGTTTTTTTTTATTCCAGCTGTAATGGTAATGGGAGGGAACATTCGTCACATATGAAATTTATATTTAGCCGAATGTATCGTAATCTATCCTTTAGAACATTGAAATTATCTACACCTTCATGTACACGCATGCTACATAAGCTACGCGTTTCCGTAATAGCTGAGCGATAAGGAACTGACTTCATGCACGTAAGGCAAGGTGTTAATATGTACTACTAATTTTGTTTTACTATTTCTGAATATTTTCAATTGGGAGTAAATATTAAGTAGGTTATTAGTTATTAGGAAACTAAGAGATGTACAGTGAGTAACCTTACAATAATAGATGGATGTGAAATAAGAACAATGTGAAACTTTGATACCAACGTTTATTAGGCTCAAATGCATAATCGCATAACGGTCTCGGCTACGTACTCAACAACCCCACTGGTGCGTAGGTTACTGACTACCTGGTGTTGCAGCAACGGTGTCTTGCGGTATGCATTGCAGACATGCTAACGCAATGCCCCACCCGATCCCACCCTATCCCGTAAATTCCTATCCACCTTACTGGCATGGGGTGAGCCTGGCGTATCCAGGATCGACCCTTGAGTCAGCTCCATGTCTAATGATGATGATGATGATGATGATGATGTTGAAAAAAATAAATTGAACTTGTTTATTTTTTTGTAATTATTGATATGTATAACTACTACAATTTTTAACAAATCGCAGTTGAACAGAGTGAATCAGGTAAAATACGTAAAGTTACTTTTGTTACACCCGCATTAAAAATGATTATTTTTAGTTGACTCTTATTCTGTTCTGTAAAAATAATTTAATTTATATCTAACAATTACATGATTTTCATTTCTTTAATTTAGAAATTTCTAAATTTTTATGCAGTACCAAGTTCAACTTGCTTAACCTCAATTATTTTATCGACGACTATCTTAACCCGTCTATCATGCAAAATAATGCAAAAATTGCCTTTCTAACGGCACGAAGCGTTGTGTTCTATAAAAAATATGTATATAAGCTTGCGATCTTCATAAAAACAGAATAATTTTAACACAAATTTAACTTGAAAATTTTAAAATGACCTCAACGTCAATGTGTACCTGTTGTTGGCATTTATTTGTAGTTTATTTCAAACAGTATTTAGAGAAAAGTCTGTACAACATGCCGTGTTAATTTTATTAAGCGTAATCAAATCAGTATTAAAACGCATGTGTAACCTCCAAATAATAATATGTGAAATGAATAATTTATATGAAAAATACATTTCACATATCTGAAATGAATTTCTAATATCTAAAATACATTTCGGATATCTGAGATAAATTTATGAAATCTGAAATAAATTTCTGATATCTGAAATACATTTCTGATATCTGAAATGCATTTCTGATATCTGAAAGAAATTTCTGATATATGAAAGAAAATTCTGATATCTGATATAAATTTCTGATATCTTAAATGCAATTGTAGTAAATCACGACATATTTTTTACCATACTGATATGTTTAATTTGCTTGTTTTAACATGTTTTAGCCAATATCGTCTGCACACTTTTAATAATATATCATAAAAATGTCACTGGAGGTATTGTAAATTGTATTGACTTGAATTTTTTTCTCGCTGCTCGTTGCTTTTATATGGTTTGCCGAAATTGCGCGAAGTTAATAATATTAGCTCCATTTCATTCTTCTGAAAAGTTGCTATTTATGAATATGTGGGGCATTATTGTTCACACTAGAAATTATTAAATAATCAGCTTTATAGCAACAAAAAGTCAATCGCAATCGCTGCGACTCGGTTTCTAATATTGCCTCAATTTCTCATATATATTGAGCCTTCAACAGGGCAATGCTGACATTAAGATCATCACATTTTTAAACATGTAATTTTACATATTACTGAAACATATTTTCGAAATCATATACTGTAACGTCTCGGGACCCTCCGAATGATGTACGTTGTGTTGTGTTTCTTATTCTTTTTTATGTAGTAACAGGTTCGAAATCTAAGTAGCTGAACCTGATAAATAAAACGCTATAGAGGTCTAAAACATTTATTGTGTAAAAACCATCTCAAGGCGAAAACTGCGGCTGCAGGCCGACTTATCATTCTTTTACCACCGGTATTCACCTGTACAGACTAGGGAAACTGCAGAAAACCTAGTCAGGGTAATTTATCTGATAAATTAGCTTGTCGGAGTTAGGGAAATCCCCCCCTTTGAATATTGCCCTTAGACGACGTGGAGGAAACACGAAAGGACGCAACCTGGAAGAAAATCCTACAGGGGCGCTGGTCAAGCCAGAGCGCTCTACCGAAGGTGGGGAAAGGATGTAACGTCCAAGGAAAAATCATACAGGGGCACCAGTCAAGCCAGAACGCTCTAGAATTCAAATGAATAATTGTGTTTTATTTAATATGTTGAGCCCCGAAGAATTAGTAACGACATATTTTAAACTAATACTATTCCATTGTGTCATCTAAGATTTTTAGTTCAATTGGTAAACGAATGGTAAAACAACCAATATAAAACTAGAAATACATGCAGAAAGAATTTCGAAATATGCGTCTTAAACATTATATACCCAAATCGTTAAAATACTTAACTGATATTTTTAATTCTAAAATACAAGATTTATCATAAAGTTAGAATACAAATTTCAGAAAACACAAGTCCAAAATATTTACTATAAAATTATAAAATTCATCGAACTGAAAAGATAACCTGAAATTCGAATGTACTTATTGTCTAAGTAAATGTCATATACACGTAGTGATTGTATATCAACTATTTAATGCGTTTATCTTGAATTTAAAATATGTGGTTTTACAGAAATGACAATTTAATTTCAGATATCAGAAACTCATTAGAGATTTCAAAAACTTATTTTGCATATCTGAAATGTATTTCGCCATACAAATAAATCATTTCACATGTTTTTAAACACAAACTAGTTTTGATTTCTCTTAATAAGCTGTAAAGCTACTTGCCATACCAATTGGCCCGATACATATACCATTCTTCTTATTTAACTGATGAAGTTATAACTGTTGCCGTTTCCTTGATCCCAATGGCGAGCTTGCATATTAGAACGCACTTTATATTGCAATACTACTAATCCCCAACTTAATATTGAGAAAATATTTCCTGCGTTAATTAGCAGCTACAATTAAGCATTCACCTACCTTGCATTATCCGTTTCATTCTTGTGTGGCAAGGCATTGCTAGGCCGCTGCAAAATAAAAAAGCCAATTAACGGAGAAAAAAATAGCCGGGAGCTTTTTTCGGCTTAGAGAAGGTTTCCTTTCGTTTTGCGGTTTCTCCGGGCAAATTTCAAAAAGTACAATAATAAACCGAGCGTATGAATAATAACATATGATATACAATAAAAGCAACCAAAACTGGTTCAACATCTTTCACTTTCTTTACGGTTGTCCAAATGTACGCGCAAATATGCAGATTGTGTATTAAAAAAAAAATGCAAAAAGGCTCCCGGAAATACACAACCTGAACCGTATATGGGAAATCGTAATTAAAGCAATTAAGGCCTAGAATTAAGTGGAGACTGCGGGTCCTAAAGTATAATTTTAATCATTTTAGGTTGGCGACAATTGCAAAATATGCAGTCGCAGTACAAACATGCTCCAGTTTACGACAACAATCACTATTTCAAAATCACCCACAAGTTACGCTGTAATAAAACTATACGGTGCATTAAATTATCTTAGGTTCACAGAAGTAACATAAAACCTTATAAGGTTTGATGTTATCAGTTTGAATGCGTTACTTGACAATAAGGAATTAAAACTATTAGTCAGTATCGCATGTTGCGGTGCAGGAAATGCTTGAAATTTCAACTTCAAGCTTAGAAACAATTTTTTAATACAACAAAGCTGCAGCTATTAATTAAAGGCTATTGGGAAAGCTCACCTTTCAAAAACGAATGGCATTTTCAAGCAGTGCGGTCAAATAACTTTATTGTCATATGACATTTCAGTTTGGCATCGTTTTATTAAACAATTTTTGCATCCGGATTATTCTAATTAATTTACAATGTGCTAATGCGCGGCCTTTATAAAAAAGCCCCCTTTATTTAATTTCGCTTAATTAATCTTCTAATGTCCTTTAATAAAAAAAAAACCGACAAGCCGGTCTAGGACGCCAAGGATATCACCTCATTTAATTATCAAAGTTCCAGATATTAAGATTGCACTAAATTTGCTCCACATAGAATCGAAGACGTGCCATTAACAATCACTTTATTAAAGGTAGCGCTGATTGTGAAATTAAGTCGGTCATATGTGAACGTGTTGGCTAATCAAAAGCGTATCACCCACACCGGTAGAATAAGCAAATATTGCGCCGATTATTTAAGAGATAATAATTTATTGTGCCCTACATTGTTAAATGAGTGTGGATATGAAACCTGCGCACGTGGACAATAGGATTGCTTAATAAATATTAAGTAAAGGCAAAAGTATCAATGCCAAATATCATTAAAATTGGAACAGGTTGGCGCTTAATTATACTACAATCGTGCTAATAGTTGCAAAGTTTAAGTAACTGGAAAACAAAATTGACAGGGATAATTAAAACCAGATTTTTTTGTTTAATGAACGTAAAGGGTAACTCAGCCTTCAGTCCCGAAAAGTTTAAAGAATATTTAGGAAATGTTATTTAATTACTTTAATTGTGTAAAGTAAAATATTACAAATCTACCGGATTGATATGGATAGACCTTCCTAGTGTACACTCTTTAATGTATTTCCTTATTCTATTATTAGACTTAATAATGAAGCAAAAGAGAAATGAAAAATGACTAAAGATATGAGACGTAAATAAATTAAAAATTTTAAAAACTTTATCATCTTACTTGAAAAGAAATGTAAGTTTGTAGCTTATTCATTCTGAGCGTAGCTGTTGAACTATGGGAAGTGAACTAAATACAACTGCATTCCAAAATTAGCCTTATGTACCTAGATCCGATTTTGCACCACACTGTACATTAATTTCACTGTCAAAATGATATTAACCTGATCAATCAAGCAATCCAGTAAAAAATTACTATTTTCCTTCCCCTCTAAATCACTGGTCTTCAAATTTTGTAGTACTTCACTACAACAATAGTTTATCAATAGAGGAGCTACCATTTATTTATGGTTTTTTAAATTAATATACGCAATAAGTGAAATAAGGTGAAACATTTTCGAAAAAATCATAAAAACGCATAACAAACAATTGCCAATAGTAGTGCAAAAACAGTATAAAATCAGACTATTTTACGACATAGGTATATGGACTTCAATTCACAATTTTTCACCTTATTACATATAACCATACTTTAGGAATATAATGCGCACATGTTCAATGTTAAAATTTATGTAATGTTCTTAAAATCAGAACAACGCCGAAACTAATTAATTCTCTCGTACACTATACGCATTGTCCTTTACATTGTCTGCAGTTTTCTTTCCAGCGTTCAGGTAAGCCGTAAGTCATGAAAAGAGCAGGAAAAGTAATGTTTGTTGATGTAATATGTTACATTTAATTTAGAACAGCCTATTCTGCAATTAACAACCAAATTCAAATAATCTAACAACAGCAAAATTTAAGACATTCTAATTCAGGATTCTTATCTACTACAATAAGAAAAAGATGGTTCGAGGATTACCCCAGAGGCTTAATTATAGAAAATATGCTAAATGGATTTATTTCCTACTTATGCAAATGGTTGTATAGATGTATCCAACATTGGTTTCACTTTTGCCAAAATTCTATAAAGGTAAAAATGCAACAGATTCATATAAACATCAGAATTTGGAAATTTTAGTAAAGTAATCGCAGGTGATGTTTTAAAATTATGAAGTTATACGCAGCGTCAGCGTGCTGCAACTGTTAGAGCACTGGGCTCCGGCGCAGAAGGCCGGCAGCTCAAATCCCTGAGATAATTGGATTCCTGCATTCGAATTAACAAGGGGTAATAATGGTTGTCTGTGGTGGTAGCTCAGTTGGAACCGTGGGATCTTAATGCTAAAAACCTTCTCTGGAATTTCTGTCGCTCGGATTCCACGTTAAACTGTAGGTCCCCGTGTTTCAGAGAAGAGGCCGATGCCCAGCAGTGGGACGGAAAGGCTGTTGATGATTCCTTGTCTGATTTACAGGTCTATCACTTGCTTCTCTCACTCATTGGTATTCTATGGCACATACTGCAATAACGCCGGTGCCAAATGCGTGATGCCCACCACATCACCATGTGTTGTGAAATTGGCACGCGACAACCGGGTATGAAAGCAAGGATACGGGAGCTCTGACCTTCCGCCTTGCAGGCCAAGCTCCTCCATGGAGTGTATAGCCTCACCATTATATTATTATAAGTTATAAGAAATGGGTTAGATTATTCGATCGATGATTTGATTTACTTTGTGATACCCCCAATAAATTATTGAAATTTAAAAATTCAAGAAATTTGCTGCTATCTATAAAGTAAAAATCTCAATTTTTTTAAATATAATGAGTTTTTTAACAGACCATCATCTTTTTATTTGATATTAAAAGATGTTTTTGTAGATAATTACAAATTGTACTTTATATATTGTTTATTATTACTAATACAGACAATTGCCTGCCTATATGGGAAACCATATATGAAAAAAGAAGAAGAAGAAGAAGAATATTGATAAGGTGGAAACATTCAATATTTGTGTGTTGGTATCACTATTTAAAATTTATTGAACTAATTGTCACAAGTTAATGAAAAAAAGTTAAATAGTTTCATTTACTCTTCCTAAAATATAATATTATTACATAGAAAATACATTGAAAATGGACCCCCGTAACTTCTGAAAGAAGATAGTATACGGTAAGGTAAACAAAAAAAAAGCATGGGCATTATATGCATAACATTCTATTATTTAATGGCAGTAGCATCTTGTAACACTTCCGATTCCGCAGAAAATGACCAGAAGTTTGTTATTTTAAGTGCAACACTCTATGTACATGAATAAAATTCAATTATTACGCTTTTTTCCTTTGTGTCTAGAAACATAATGATGCGCATAAAAGTGTTCCTTTGACATCAGACTTTATCACAAAAATCATTCTGTACTATCCATATCTGCTGAACAACACACAGTGCTTTGAAAATTTAGTAAACGGTTTTCTGAAGAAAATGCCCAAATGAAATAATACTAGCAAGTAATATCAGGTTATCAAAAAAGAAATTATGTGTACCTGTGGACGTAGAAGTCTATCTCAATTCTAACTAAAATATTTACAGCATTACATTTCATATAGGAAAGTTATGGTAATTTCGCGAAAAAATAGAAATACAAAATCGCTAATATTATCTAATAATCGAATTCAATACTATTATATTTACACGTCCACACCATATGAAGTTGATACCTTCATTTTTAACTCCAAAGAGCAGACAATTAAATTCTAGCTAACCTTTAAATTATTAATTCAAATACTATATAATAATCAGTAATTAAAAAGAAAAATTGAGTTTGGAAATTCATTTTATTTTCAAACGATAACGATAAAGAATAATTTATTAAAGTTCTACAAATGCATTAAGAATTCCCACCGTTTGTGCTTTTCGTAATATTTACGGCAATGCGTACAAGAATATGATTTCTTCTATTTTATTATTCTTCTATGTTCACCTTTGCCCTCATATTTCAGATCTAACAACTAACTCCAACAATCCAGCTTTCCCTAAAAATTTTCTTTTACGGTTATATATTAAATTAATTTTGTAGTAGGAGAACTTTCTTTGGTTACACTTTTCTAGAGCGTTTAGACACGAGATCTCCCAACGATTTATATATTATTGATAGCTTGTAATAATAAAATTACCAAACATATTGATGGAATTTTGCAATATATTAACTGTGCATGTATACACAGGATACTCCAAAGCTATGTTTTTAAATATAAATTAATTAAGAACGTAATATTAAAATTACAAAAAAATAGTTTTAAAGAATCTTTTACCAAAATTTACTTCATTTCCAGCACGTAAATACCAAAAATGTTAGAGTGAAATTCGTGCCAAAACATATTTTTTGTTTAATTAAAACTTCACAGCAAACCTAGTGTTACACGTATATACAGTATCTCCCACCGTTTTGTATTTATTTAATTAAGATTTTATTATTAAAAATTCAAAAAGAACGCTATAGAGACATTTGTGCTAAAATGTACTTACAGAGTATACGTTTATATACAGGATGTCCCAGCTCTCTTTTTTATTTGCATTAGCATTACTATATTACAAATACCAGAAGAAACTGTTGCCAAAATATACTTTAGTTCCAACATTCTGTATTTATTTTGATTGCCTGTCTAATACTAAAAATTATAAGAACATATTTTAGAGAGATTGGTGCAAAATTTCTGAGGGTTAATTAAAATCATTTCATAATATACAGACTATATATTTATATATAGGGTGCTCCCGCTTTCTGTAATTATTTTGATCGATCTTGTAATAGTAAACATATCAAAAATGTTTGGGAGAAATTTGTATCCAAATTTACTTTGCAGTAATTGCATTTTGATGTGGTGGTAGCTCAGTTGGCAGAGAGCTCACTTTTTTAACAAAAGGTTGGGTTCAATCCCCTGGCGTTACCAAATAGCGTATAAAAATCTGCTGCAACCCACAACGCACAATTTCTCAGTCCACTTGGCAGTCGTGGGGTCTTAATGTCAAAAATTTTCTCTGATATTCGTCATTCGGATTCGACATGAAATTGTAGGTCTAGAGCGTTTCTACCTTAGCGCTGAGAAGAAGCACGTGGCAGAGAAGAGGCCGGCGCCCGGCGATGGGCGAAAAGACTGTTGAGGATGATAAATTTAAATTTGCCAACGACTGATTATATGTTTATACACAGTGTGTCCCACTTATTGTAATTAGGAGTGTGTTAATAATAACAGAAATACGTCTTAGAGAAATTTAGTTTGCGTTAATTAAAATTATTTCGCAACATAGCGAGCATAGTTTATAAGCAGCATGCCCCACCGCTCTGTACTTTTTAAATCATTTAAAAATCATAAAAAAATGGTTTAGGAAAGCTTACTTGACATTAATTAAAAATACGTTGCAATATACTTATTGTAAATACACATGCAAGAAGTCTTTGTTGATTTTACTCTTCATTTTTATATTCAAAATATCAAACAAAATTATTTTCATGAAAGTTTACTTTTCATTAACTAAAATTGTTGGTATACAGAATGTCAGAACACTCTGTACTTACTTTTATTGAAGGTGCAGCGTTAATAATATCGAAAATGTGTTTTAGTGAAAAATACATCTGCATATTTTTAAATTATTGGTCAATATACAAGGTAAATGTATGTACATAATGTCTTAAAACTCTGTATACATTGTGATCAAATTTATATTATTAAAAGATATGCGTTTGAGGAACATGTACCAAAATTTACTATATATTTTTAAACTATTTCTTAATATACTGGGTGTATATGCATGTGTGCTCTGATTTTATTTAGAATGAACTGTAATACTAAAAACATTTAATAAGTTCTGTAAAGAATCTCTTACAAAATTCACTTTACGTAACGGGTGTACAAAAGTTGTATTATAGAAACTATATGTTTCGAGACTTTTAAATACCTCTTCAGTTCTTGATTAGCACAATTTTTAATTATGTTAGCTACAACCAAATAAATTGATAGTTAAAATAAAAATGGTTTTATATAGTAAAAGGAAAAGAGTCCTTTATTAAAAACATAATCCCAGTTACATGACCATTCCTGCATTGGTTACGGAGCCAGGAAAAAATTTCCTTCGAGAAAATGAAAGTCAATTTTTCAGTTTGAACATATACCACATTCCATGTTGTAAGAGACTAAACACAGCGCTCTAAATAGTAATTACGCAAGGCAAAAGTCTAAACCAACCTTTATACAGTGCATACTGAAATTTTTAATTACCGCTCCGGGATCAATTTTTAAAATTCCTTTTTCGTCGCTATAAAGCTACCGGATGTTCAACAGCACTACCTTAGAGCGCTACCAGTCGTTACGCAAGTCTTTGCGAGGAGAAATTGCCCCAATTTTGCATATAATTGCTCGGTAATGTATACACTTGTTGCCTCTTGGATGGCCATCTTCATATGATGTAAAGCAAATTTAATGGAAGGAGGATCGGGCGTATATTAATAAGAATGAGTTTATTAGAGCGTGAATCTTACACGATTTCTATATTTAAATGCACCCGACTCGGATAATTTGCATTATGAATATGAATTCACCTTCGGTTCTTGCTATTTATTTTATTGGGGTAATGATGCCGTGCGTGGAAAAGCCAACAGATATTGCCTGATGCACGAAGGCATTCCACTTATCCGTATACCAAAGCCGGAGGAATGTGCTGCTTCATGTTTGTATATAAAGTACGGATTTTATGTAAATTTCAGTTGTAAGATCTTTGTCTCGAGAGACCAATAAACAAAACCAAAACAGGGAGTGGATTTTACCGAGAATCGATTCTTTACACTTAACATGTTTGATTGATTTCTTTTACGCTCCTGTATTGTTTTTTTTTTCAATTGCAGTGGCAAAGAATAGCTGTTTCAATATACTTTTTGTTACTAAACCGGTTCGAACTAGTGTTTTTAGACATCATAAAATCTAACGTCTTCATAATGTATTCAATAAACTTTTACTAGAAAATGCTTCGACGTTTTAGGATCTCTAATTTAAAAGTTTCTTCTAAAAACCAATATACTTAAATAAGAAGGAAGATGTTATTAAATTGATCTTAAATTCCTGAAAAATCTAAATAAAATTTTCTGGCCAGATTACACAAAAAAAGAATTTTCAAGTTCAGGAATATTACCATAATTACCATACTTTAAAACACTCAATTTTTAGTTGCTTCAGTTTCAGCAATTCCAAAATTTGCAAAATTAAAGATGTTGCTCGTCCTTTCATTCATATCCTGATCATTTCAAGTACTCCTACAGAGAGGTTACCACAAACGAATTTTAGTTCGGAATTGTTTGGGAATAGCTGGTATTGTAGAAATTATTACGAAATTGTAGAATTTTTCAAAATTTTTCTAGATGCTTTGGAAATTACTTAGAAATTCATATTGAAATAGGGGGAATTTTCTACAAATGGTAAGATTTGTGTGGAATATGCAGAATATTCTTCTGTGTATTGAGAAGAATCCTCTGAAAATTGTAACTTTTAAATTTAACAGTTTGGAAACACTACTAGAATTATTTAAAAATTGTGGCAGTTATTTACTCATGGTCAGAATTGCAGAATGTGTTAATAAATTGGGGAATTCATTTAGGAATTGCACGAATTTATAGAAATTTTATAGAATGTGTTAAACTATTTTGTTAAACAGTTTTGGGATTTGTGGGAATTAGGGGAATATTTCGAATAATACGAGGTCTGTTCAACTGAAACCCATCTTTGATAAACTTACTCTTCAAAACAAATGGAATAATTCAAAGGACGTTTGTTAATGTTAATAGTGTTTGTAAGCAACACATTAATAAGTTTCTGGCGTTTGAGTTTGATTCTGACTTTTAAAACTTCGACTTTGAAACAGCGTTTGTTGTTGAAAATCCGTCCAAGTTTGATCAGCGTGCCGTCCTACAATTTTTATGCGCTGAGGGTGTGCAGCCATTGCAGATTCATACGCGAATGCAAGCAGTGTATGGATATGTATGTATTGCGTACCCAACTGTGAAGCAATGGTGCCGAAAATTTAAGAATAGAAAAGAAGCGACTGTGGATGAGCCCCGACCAGGTGCACGGTGTACTGCATTAACAGAAAATAATATGGCATGTGCGGAAGGTCTAATTAGAGAAAATCGTCGAATTTCAATTAGGGAAATTTCAGAAATTGTTTTTGTAAGCGAGTGTAGGATCTGTTCATAGTATTGTTCGTAATCTGGTTTACAGCAAAGTTTGTTCGCAATGGATTCCTCGTCTCTTGTCTAATGAACAAAAATGCTTGCGAATGGGGTTATCTCTGCGACACCTCACAGACTATAGGCAAAATTGTGATGACATTCTTCTGTCAATAATTGCTGTTGACGAACTTGGTGCCATTGGTAGGAGCCATCCAGTAAGTTACCGTCGATGCAGTGCAAACATTCAAGTTCACCCCCACCGAAGAAGTTTAAAGCACAACCTTCTGCAGGCAAGGTGATGTTAACATTTTTTTTCGACCATGAAGGACCCTTATTGATAAAGTTTAAGGAACCTGGAGTAAATGTCAATGCAAATCTGTACACTGAAACTTTGAACACACTTCAAGCAATAAAACGGAAACGTCCAAGAAAACTTAACGCGTGGGGTCATTTTGCTGCACGACAATGCTAGGCCTCATATTGCTAATGTGGTGAAAATAATCTTCGAGGAAAGAAATGGAGGGTTCTAGTGCATCCACCCTGTAGCCCGGATCTATCGCCTTGCGATTTTCGTATTTTTGGTTCCCTGAAAACGTCGACATAAGAGAAAAAGCAGAAGAAAATGGGAGTATTACAGAAAACATTAAAAAGAGAAGAATCACGTTAATGGGACATATCCTAAGAAGGGAGGGGATACTTAAAAATATTGTAGAAGGAGCAATTGATGGACGAATTTCAAGAGGAAGACCAAGATTGCAGTATATATCTCAGATAATAAACGGCCTACAATGCAATACCTACACCGAACTGAAAAGACTGGCAGGAAATAGAAGACGATGGAAGCAGATAGTGTGGAATCAAACCAATCAAAAAGATTGATAACTGAGGAAGAGGGAGGATTCCTCTAAAAGGCATTAAAAGGTCGGCATTTTGAGTCTGACGCAGAAGTACAGATAGCTATGAAAGACTTCTTTAATCAGCAGCCACAAGAATTCTATGAGCAGGGTATACGTCGGTTAGTAACACAATGGGATAGGTGCCTTAACTGTTACGGTAATTATTTGTAATTAAATTGTTGAATAAAGTTTTTATAAATTAAAGTTGGGTTTCAATTGAACACACCTCGTATGAATATTCTCTACATTACTGTATGAACTCTGATACGTATAAGCGAATTAT
>JABXWE010047850.1:0-14452 GCA_014611495.1 Limonius californicus
ACAATAAGTGGACGCGACTAACTCCCTGGACTTTCCCATACTGGAAACTGTTCATATCATCTTTATTTCAAATTATATATATATATATATATATATATAAATAATAATTATATATATATCAAATTAAGTAGTATTAAATACAACATTTTGATAAATAATTTATAACTTGTTGTTGTAATACCGGTTAAAGAAATGAATGTAGCGCGACAGTATGGCAATGGTTCTGAACCAACCGGGCTGTCCGTACCGCTAGGCCGTCGCGCGGTCTAACTAGTACCAATCGTTATTGCTACCGAGGTAAAATTTTCTAAGTCCCTGGAAATTATATTTTGTAAGGCATAAAAAATCGATTTTTTATTTTCGCGGAAAAAGATTCTTTGACGCAAACAAATAACAACCGTTAGAATAAAAAAAATATATTTTCTAAAAAAGAGGGGGGAGGGGGCCGGTGCGCTTACATATATCCACGAGTGTAATATTTCTTTGCATATTCATATGCTCCATTACGTACTGAGCGATTCAGTGAAAACCCCAGCTTCCTATCTTTTTTCGTATATTAATTAAAGGAGTTTGAAGTTTCAAACTTCCAAGCTTCGTAGAGGGCGCCACAGGAAAATTACGGAGTTCTTCAAAAAACATATCGATAGCCCCTTGCGAGGTCTATCGACATATGAAGTTTAAAAAAAATCCTTGGAGCAGTTTTTGAGAAATAATTTTTTGAAAATTTCCAAAATTTTGAAAATTCGTAATTTAGACCCCTTATAATTTTTCAAAAACTTTTTATATCACCTCATTTTACCCTTCATATACTATTCAGATAATAAAAATCATTTGAATCGATTCATCCGTTTTCGAGTAATTGGGCGTTAAACTCAAAATTTTCAAAAAATCATAGCGCCCTTCATTTTAAAGCTAGCGAGTTCGGCAAAAAACTAGCAGATTTGTCTTATGACCCTCTATCGTTATCCGCGATAAAAGTTTCAAAATTGTAATCACGAAAAAAGTGATACCAAAAAAACATGCGTAACTTCCGCTTTCAGTTTCGGATTTTTTTAAAAAGCTTATTTTTTCGATGAATTTTCGATACACCCCCGCATTCCAAAGCGCATCAAAATCGGAGCAACACTTCCGGATGTAGGAGCGTCACATACATACATACGTACGTACATACATACGTACGTACATACATACGTACGTACATACCCACCCACAGACAGACATTTTTTAAAAACCACTTTTTTGGGTTCCTAGAGACCCAAAACGGATATTTCCGTTAAAATCTCGATTTCGAAAATTTTCATGAATTCAATACTTACCCTATACCTATAAGGTATGGGAAAGTAAAAAGCTAGGATTCTCGCTGAGCATCTAGCAGAAACCTTCCAGCCAAATCAACTGCAAGTACAAACAACACTTGGCATTTCAGAAAATGATCTCTCAGAAGAAATTACTCCAGTTACACCAAAGGAGCTAGAAAAAGAGATCAAGACAAATCTGAATTCAAAGAAAGCCCCAGGATTCGATCTGCTAACATGTGAGATCTTGAAACAACTGCTCAGAAAACGTATACCCATGCTTACCTACCTCATAAATTCGCCATTTAGATTGAAACACGTCCCCTCCATTTGGAAAGTAGCGTAAGTAATAATATTACCAAAACCCGGAAAACCTCTTCATGATGTGTATTCTTATAGACCAATATCACTGTGGCCGATCATCTCCAAACTTTTCGAGAAATTGTTTTTCAAAAGACTGAGAATTCTGATAGAGAATACAAAACTGATTCCAGACTACCAGTTTGGATTCAGGCAGAAACATTTGACCATAGATCAAGTACATCGGATCGTAGATGTAATAGAAAAGGCCTTAGAAGAAAAACAGGTGTGCTCCGCTGTCTTTCTTGACGTAGCTCAAGCGTTCGACAAGGTCTGGCAGGAAGGCTTGATCCATAAACTGAAAAAGATTCTCCCGAAACAGTATGTTGAAATCTTAACATCTTATATTTCTGACGGGATATTTTGTATTAAACAAGAAAATGAATACTCGGAACTAAAAGAAATTTCTGCGGGTGTACCTCAGGGTAGTGATACAGCTTTGCTTGCAGTAGGTCAAAATGCAGTGGTTACCACAGAAAAACTACAAAGAGCTTGTGAGAGTATAGTTGAATTGACTAACAAAGGAAAAATTAAATTGAATCAGCTTAAATCCAGCCATATCAATTTCACCAGTACAAAAGTGACTGATCCACCCTCCATCAATATCAATGGCACTGTTGTCCCGTTTTAAAACTGGCCAAATACCTAGGTATGAACGTGGCTACGAAGCTGCGATGGAAGGAACATGTTAAGAAGGAAAGGATAGAACTAGGCATTAAATATAAACAGCACTATTGGTTCTTGGGTAGGGACTCTAAGTTGCGAATACAGCATAAAATTCTTATCTATAACCAGATCATCAAACCAACATCAAGACTATCCAAACGTTTCAAAACAAGGTACTGCGTAACATGGTAAATGCGCCATGGTATGTACGCAATAAGGATATTCATCGTGATGCTGACATTCTCTCTGTCAAGGATGAGATTAGAAGATTTGCAGGGAAGCATGAAGACAGACTCAGCGGCATATCAAGGTGGAAGCTCTTCGACTGTTTGACAACCATCACATAGCCCGCAGGCTGAAGAGGATTAAGCCATTCGAATTAGTGTAGTGTTGTGTGATTAAAAGCAGAACACAATGAGCAAGTGAGAATCATGCAAGGGCATTTGTACCAGTTAGCTTTAAACCTATTACCTCATTGGATGTACTTAAGTATATTTACCTTTTTAGTTCTAAGATTTAACATAGAAAAATTAATGGTTGGTCATTATGACCAGTTTTAACCCTAGAATCACACTGAAAGATTTGGGCATGAATCACAGCGTGGGGTTGTCGGCAACCTATATTTAAAAAATCGTTTTTGGCCTTATGCGATCAATAGAACACTTGTAGTTTATTTTGTATATATGATGGACTATATTAATACAAAATAAAATTACATTGCGCTCTTTAAACTATAAGCTATCATAAAATTAAAAAAAAACATATAGGAATAGGAAAGAATCGTATTCTACCTTCTTTGCAGTCTTGGAAAGTTTCTGACTTATTGCCAATAGAATATTGATAACTTCTTGTAAACATATTATAAACTCTATAGAATTTATGAAAAGTAAATCGTAAACCTTACAGTTTAAATAAACATCCATAAAATATGTACCTATAAATTAACCCAAAAACAAAAAAATTACCTAAGAAAAATTTCTGTCACAAGAATCACACCGTGGGGTTGTATACAACCTTGTCACACAAAACTCAAATTATAAAAACAAATATGCAACTCAACTAAACGACACGTGTATACACTAATACTAGACACATCAGACTAAAGGTAAATATAACCCGTAACCCCTATTGGTATCTTGGTTTCTGCGTAGTACAACTTCCTTGCAGCGACGGGTCGCCGGCAACCCCACAGTGTGATTCTAGGGTTAATATCCTAAACACTTTTAAGGCTGATGAAATATAAAAAATACTTCCATATTAATTAAGGCGTATCCATTGCTTGATGGACTACTTCTCTCCATTTATAGCGGCCGTATGTGCTATGGGTAATTTCTTGTATTAAGCTTTTCCGAAAATATCCTGGGGACGAATACTCCATGAGGCGTTGGACTTGCTCTTCGGAACTCGTGAAAAGTGTTTCTGCAACGAAGCCTATCACACATCCTCGGAATAAGAATGGTGACAACAGAAAACGGATTAAGCAAAGCAAATTGATTGTGAATGTAAAAACGTGAAGCCGTAAAAGAAATCACAAATAAGAAACTATTATTATCTCTTCTTGGGATGTGGCCCAAATATTTCAATATTTGTTGGTATAGCTTTATGGGCAATTACTGAGTTATATTTGGTTCAGTCCGTATCGGGATGGTGTCCCCCTACCTTGCTGTTCAATACAGCGCTACAACAAATCATAAGGAGAAGCGGCACAAGCCGAGGAGGTATGTTATTAAGGAAGAGCTACCAATTCCTACCTTACGCCGGCGATGTTTTGCTGATAGTAAAAAGCGAAAAGAAATTGAAGAACATTGCGGATAGAGTGGTGGATGCTACGGCATGCAGCAATGAAAGAATGAACTCGTTAGAAATAAGAACGCGGTTGTTGAATTACAAAACAAATTGAAAGAAGAACTACTTTTGGAGAAAACCAATAGCTATATGTATTTAGGAGTACTAATCAATAATAAGTGTAACGAAGATAGTGAAATAAACCTGAGACTGGCAGGAAGGTACGCTGAGAGCGAAAGACTTATTCTTGAAAGGAAAAACAAGCCAATACAGAACAGTAACAAGACTAACTCTGCTATATGGATGCCAGACAGGGATCATGAATTAAAAAATGCAAAATAAAATGGTAACGTGGAAGAGGAAAATCGTGCGTCGAATATACGGAGGCAGCAAAACCAACGAGGGATTGGGAAGAGCTACCAACAACCAAATATACGAGCTGTACAATGAACCAGTAGTAAGTGCAATAGTGAAGTCGAGACAGTTACAGCGGCTAGGACATTTGGAGCTTATGGAGGGGTCAAGAACGACAAAAAGGACAGCACATGGTAGAATGAAAAAGGAAGAAAGGAAGGCCGGGTAGGAAACGGAGTGAAGTAGTGCTGCAAGGCTTGGAGAAACATCAGATAAAGAACTGAAGGAAGAAAACAAAAATCCGTGCAGAATGAAGCAAATTTTCAAGGCAATGGGCTTAAATGGCCTGAACAAAGCCTTTATTTTCTAAGGGTGGGCCAATCAAAACGAAACACTTCCAATTTTTCATATTTATCAATATTATTTAAAAAAGCGCTAGCGCCCATTAATTTTTGTCTTGAGGGGGAAACTTTTCGCGTTTATTTTCAACCTTGTCACTTCAACCTTCTAGGGGTGGTGCGCTTCGCCCTTAACATTTTAAATGGGAAGCGGAATCGAATGATACGCAGTTTTAAAGGGAAACAAATTCTCGTTTTAACGCTTCCTAGTTTTTCAAACTCGGATCAGAGTTTTCGAGAACATGCCTTTTAAAGATAGTAGCCAACCAAAAACCAATAATTCATGATTTTTCACTTTTACGATAATTTACACCAGAAATGTTTTATTGATTGAGAAATGTACCTTAACTTTCACTTTAATAAATGTTCGAAATGTTGACTGACCTCCAGCATCCATATAGTAGTATAAGTTTTGTTGAAAACGGTTTCGGACGTTCTGAAGCACTTCGGGGGTAATTTGCCTGCATTCGTTGTTGATCCGTTGAAGCAAATAATTTAGAGATTCTAGCTGAGTACTATAAATTTTACTTTTTATGTGGCACAGAGGAACTGTAAATGGTTTAAATCTGATGACCTCGCAGGCCACTCCACTGCTCCTATTCGGCCAATCCATCTACCAGGAAATGTTTCGTCCGGATATTGACACACAGTAGGGGCATAGTGTGGAGGTGCTCCGTCTTGTTAAATCAGTAACTCATTCACATTATAACGGTCATTTTGTTTCATAACATCAATTATTGCTGGATCAACATGATCTCGTATTAAATTAAAATACATTTCTCCTGTTAGATCTCCTCCTAGAAAAAAACCAACAACGCGATCGTCATAAATTCCAGCCGACACGTTTAATTTTTGAGGATTTTGAGTATGAGCTTCATGGAATATGTGTGGGTTTTTATCGGCCTAATAGCGACAATTATGGCGATTAAGTTAATTTGGGTTATTAATTATACGTTCACTCTTACCTTCGCAAAAATGCAAACGTCTATCAAAGTAATCTTCGTTTAAATCTTGGACAAGGTGGATTTTATATGAATGGAGTTTAAATGGGCTTTTAAAATTCTTCAAGTGCTAGGACGGGTTTATGCCAGCAATTGTTGTCAACTTACGACTACCTACAGTAGGATCGAGATGGACTTAACTCCATAGCTTCATATTTCACCATTTGATTTTCAGCTTCTACGATTCACTTTCGATTTGCCACCGTTCCCGTCTCCCGAAATTTGGCTGTTAGTTAGTACTTTCGATTAACATACTTATTAGGATTTTATTCAACATTTAACTCAGCTGTAATATTATCGGATCTACCAGTTTTATAATAAAGCTCAAATTATTAGTACCGTTTCCGCAGTAGAATAAACCATTTTGTAACAAAAATAAACAGCAATGACAACAAAAATCCAAAACATAACCACAATTCTCGACTAAACTGTATGGATGCTGGAAGTCAACATTTAATAATTTAATAATGTGAAAGTTAAGGTAAATTGCTTAATCAATAAAACGTTACTGGTGGAAATTGTGGTAAAAGTGAATAATCATGAATTATTGGATTTTAGTTACTATATTTAAAAGGCATTTTCTCGAAAACTGCTTATCCGAATTTGAAAAACTAGGTAGCGTTAAAATGAGAATGTAATTCCCTTTAAAATGGTGTATCAGTCGACCCATTTTCCCATTTAAAATTTTAGGGGTGAAGCTCACCACTCTTAGGAGGTTGAAGTGACAAGTTGGAAAATGAACGGAGGCAGTTTCCCCCCCAAAACAAAAACTGACGGGCCAAGCGATTTTTTAAAAGCAGGATAAATATGAAAAATTGGTTCTGCTTCGGTTTCATTGGCCCACCCTGTATAGCTTCGTAGATAACTGCTGAGTGATATTTAGTTCAGCCAATAGCGACATGTTCGCTTATTTTTCCGTCCAAGATGTACGTCACCAGCTCCACATCTCAAAGGTTATAATTTAGATTCTATAAATGACCACAGAACTTAGATATTGTTCTTAAGCAGTTAGTTAACAAAGCACAGAGTGCAGCCCACGAGTGCCGTTAGTTTATATCTAAATTTTTATTTAGCAAATTACAGCAATGGCATCTGTAAACCATCTAGGATGTTTACTATTTTTAAATAAATTATATTTGATCTATATACGAGTAGCTAACCGATTTTGACGATTAATTAATTAACTTACAAGCAATGCTGTTTTCCATAATAGCTATAATCTCTTGCAGCCCGTGCAGCTGCGCTGGTTGCATGAAAGTAATAAAGACAAGATTATGCTATAGAGCAGACAACGTTGAGCTCGAAGCATAAATATTATCACCGTCAGTTGTAAATTGCTTTGAAAATGTACATTTAGCGGAAATTGGTTTTAGCTACATTGTGTTACTCTGTTAGAAGAATCCTGCTTGAAATTTATGTTTATGGTTACGTGTGCTCGGATACCTACAGAACTGTAGTGTAATTACTATTTTAATGGAAAGTCAATGCAAAAAGTAGTGATCGAACACGTTTGTGCAAATTAACTAAAAAGAACATTTTTAAAGCATTGATATAGTCGCATATCATCTTTAAACTAGCTCTCGACAGAGCAAAAATATCGTATAAAATAATGCACACCCATACTCGGCAACAGTGCCTAATATTATTTTTATATCCTTCATATCCAACTACTCTTTTCACATCGGTTACGACAATCGCCCATTCATGTGAAAGCCTAAGCGGAAAATTCATACTGTGTTATTTCCTGTGGTTCTATAGAGGGTACTATAACCTTATCGGAGTTGCTTTTCATTAGATCCGATGTATTTTTGAGGTACCCTGAACACTACATGGAATTTTTAATTTCATACAACTTCAACATCCACTCTAGATCTACCCTACCTTCAAAATTAATTTCACCAAAGTATTACAGGAGGACTTCCAGCGAAGATCTGCACTGAAAAGCTAAACTTGTGGGTATAAGGAAGAACGCATTTTCTTAATATCGTTTTATTAGTTTACATTTAATCTTAAACATCTTACGGCTCTTATTAAAAACGCTGAAAGTAATTTTTAAGAAGGCGGTGCTTACTTAGGAGCCTGAATTCGTTTTAATTAAGCGCGATATTTATAGTTTAAAGCTGAATTACACTTTTATTCTAATGGAAATGCAAGAATTTCGCACCCAAGCGGTAATGAGTTTTAGTTAATTTAGTAGAACTGCAGTTTGTTTTGTACAGCCGCGGAAGTTAACTGAAGGAACAAAACATATTTACTTCTAAAATGTGTGTCACCATTAACCAATATTTTTCCTTTCATGTACAGACTGTAACAAAATGTTTGATCAAACTTTATAAGGTAGTTTTTTACGCTAAATCGAAACGAAGTTCTGAAGCTCTCTTGATGACAGAACTGTATTGCGTCCTGTACTAAAGTAAGTTCTCAAAAAGCTTCAGAAGACGCTTGAACGCTGTAAGAAAACGTAAAATTATTTATTGTTTTGTTGTACATCCTGAGGATTTCATCTATATAATATGGAATATCCCAATTTATATAATAACTAACTATGTTAGGATTACACGGGTGTTGTAGGGGCTGTAGCATTTGTTACACTTAAGATGTAACACGATAAGAAACTATATATCCTTGTCGCTGGGATCCGTGGAGAGCAACAGTGATATTATAAGATAATTAATTTTATCGCCAACCGTCAATAGAACCATGCATTACCATAGCAATTTAGGAAAGTAAACAAACACTTTATCTTCATCATCATCATCATCATCATCATCATCTGACATGGAGCCGACTCGAAGGTCAATCCTGGATACCTGTAAAAATCAAACACTATATCTGCCGCTAATATTTATCCACACAGCCATGACTGTATGACTTTAAACAGAAATCGTTTGTCGCTGTCATGGCTCCGACAGTAAAAGTTTGTTGTGAATTATTTATAGAAAATAATGGAAGAAGACATTCAGTGCACGCCGCCTGAAATTCAGAAGAAGTCGTTAGAGACGTCTTTCGAAATTCTACCACAAAAATCAGTTGAAAAATTCAATCGCCAGTATGATATATTCATTTTTCTATCTATTTACTTTGTCATAATAAAATGTGATAAGTTATAATATCTCAATTTTTTTAAATTATAAATTTTTACGGTTGACGATAAAAGTTTGTATGCACCACGTCAGTAAAGTGTCTCTGCTCGGCTCTGCTCCGCTCTGCTCTGCTCTGCTCGGCTCTGCTCTGCTCTGCTCTGCTCCGCTCCGCTCCGCTCCGCTCGGCTCCGCTCCGCTCGGCTCCGCTCCGCTCTGCTCTGCTCCACTCTGCTCTGCTCCACTCTGCTCTGTTCTGTTCTGCTTCATCTTGTAGCTGAATGTGATTATAGCTTCATACAATAAATCCCCAAAGAGTAGCTAGCAAGGACATCAAAGAGGTCTCCTATTCCTCCTCCAGTAACATTTCTGCTATCGATGTCCTCCTTCTTCATTTGATTTAGAAATGAATCCAGTTCCCTTCCTTGTGGGTCTATCTTCTCTGGATTTCAAGTGGCATAATAGGGGACAGTGCGACTGACATGAATTATAAGATAATTTAGTTTATTTCTTATCGTTGTTATACATACCCTTACATTACAATATATACTAAACAATTATATGAACAAAACTGTCGGCATGGCCATTACTAAATTCCATTAACTGTACTGTACTGCTAGGAAAATGCATCCAAAAACTGTCAAAAACACTGTACTGTCCTATACTGTTCTGTACTGTTCTCTAGTATTCAATTGTTTCGCATTGCCTAACTTTTCCAATACAGATGCTCCTGATTCTCTTATTATAATGAGGTGATGTGGTCCGGTAATTTTCGAGCTTGGCGCTGCGGTACTACAGTCTTATGAAATTAATCAAAAAGCGAATCATAGTTTAAAATTTTATTAATAGACAGTAGTCAGGCGAAAGACTAACAGCTATTAGTTTTTGAGCAGGATTCCAGCGCGTGCCTCGTGCTTCTGTCAGTCATCATGGAGCAACCAGTAAACAGTAAATTTTTTGTAAATTACAGAAAACCCTACCAGATACTTGCGAAATATTGAACACTGTATAAGGTAGATTTCGAAAAGAAGCAAATTTGTCCATTTGTTCATTCCGTATAGTTTTATGGATAAAGAAACACGAAGAAGAGTTGTATCGTGCGCAGACTTTGTTCGCAATAGTGCAAGTGTTCTTATTAAATGCGTTGTCATTTGTGGCCATTCTAATACAATCTTTTTCTATAAACAGGGTGTTACCCATAAATTATTTGTGTCTGAAGAACTAACAGTGCATTACGTGCTGAAGGTATGCAATGACTATTGCAGTGCAACCGCAATTTCAAAGAAAAATTATGTGGTTCTTGTTGTATGACAATGCACCTAGCCATTCTGAACTGGTTGTAACTTTATTTTACATAAAACGCAGAGTCGTTGAGATGCACCACTCACACTATTCATCTAATTTGGCAGCAGCAGACCGTCTTGTCTTTTCTAGCGAATGAAAACTGTTCTCAAATAGCAACGATTTCAGGGAGTAGCAGATATTAGGGAAGATGTGATGTAACAGTCGAATTAAAAGTATTTTCTTCTGACACTTCTAACAACGACTTTCAAAAACTTTCAGAACGTTACTAAAAGTATGTTAAAGTAAATTGACTTTAATTAAATTTCAAAAGTTTTTCGTGTTTCTCAAATTGTGCTTATTTTATTATGAAAGTCTCACAATTAAATTTCCGAATCTGTACATACGCACAGTAGAGTTTAAAGCGTTGGCGCAATTGTTATTATAATTATCTGGAAAGAAGCAATTGGATTTGTTCCACTTCAATAGGCTGAAAGTACACGAGCCGGAAAAGGCTTTGATACAGAGTTGGAAACACTTTGGGACTTACTTCCATGAAAAATTCTGCTTGTTTTGGTACAGAAAACTCGCTTTTAAGTTTTATTCTTGAGTGGAAAGAACTATATAGCGATTGTTTTAATATCAGCCGAATAGCAGAAAAAACTTTTAGTATATTGCAAATTCTTGAATTATTACAGCCCCATCTTATTTGAATTACAAAGATCTACATATTAGAGTTGTCCGATTTGGGAGTTCCTATTTAAGTGTCTGCCTCGCGCATTTCAGAGGTCTCGTTGTAGCAATCCCTATATTAGTACATATCTTCATTTTAGCTGTCTCTTTTTGCGATCGCATTCAGTTTCAGATGTTTTCGGTTCAGGTATTCATATTTAATCAACCCTGCACTTAGCGCCATTGTTTCTGTCGCAGCTGTTATTGTTTTAGCTTTCTTTGTCTTGAAATTCACCAGTATCGATGATTCCGTTTCAATAGTCTCGATATCTTGGTTTGAGGTATCTCCGTTCAAGTAACTCCGGCAAATTGTTTCGAATGTACCATTTCTACGGTCTCCACATCAAAAATATTCGTTTCAAGGGTTTGTACTTAATTGTGGTTCCACTTAATTTCATGACTTCCACTTAGTAATCCCTAACAATCTAAATTTCAGTTTTTGTGTTAGGCAGTACAATTTCCATTTCAGCATTTTCGGTTGAGGTGTTTCTGACTAATTTCGACTTCACTACCATTTCCGAAAACTCTGAATCAGTTATTTTGCATCTTGAATAACTTTAGTCAGCTTGCGATTGTAAAGTCTGCTTCATTTTTAGGGTTTATGTGCAATAGCTGATCTCCTTAGTGTTAAGAGTTCCGTTCTATAGCCCCTGCGATAGCTTTCTTGATTTGAGAGCAATAGGATATATATCATTTCTGGCATTGTTCAATTCAATTAACATTAACATTAACCCAGTACTAACAGTATTACAGCAATATCGTTTCAGGGTCTTCCACATCGAAGGTTTCAGTTGTAGATATCATCCTATTTATAATTCCTATAATTCAAATTCCTATTTCAAACCTTTTCGAGTAACTCGCAGACATTCTCTATACTCGAGATACAACGATCCCGTTGCATCCAGCTTTTAGACTTTTCTGTATAATTTACAGATGTATTACATATCAACTATCCCATTTAATCTCAGTTTCCATATCAGACATCTACATTTCAAGGATTTATCTTTAATGTGAGGCTTCGCTCAGTTGTAAAAGTCTTTTGTATCATAGTCTCTTATTAACATTCCCCATTTCAAGTATCTTTATTTATTGGCGGGCTCAATAAGTCTCAACGGTCTAGGTACTACATTCCCATTTCAGGGTCTTCGTTTCATGTGTTTCTATTTATTTCAGATTTTATCACCGCAACGCAGTTTCAACAAATCACTGTTGAAACATTCTTGTTTAAATAAGGGTGTTTCCCGAATCAGCATTCCGTTTATAGAAGTTTCCATAACAGCGCTTTGTATTTCAAGTAATATCTTACTTCAGGTTTCGCCCAGTTTTAGAAGCTACCATTCATTTCAGGTGCAACTGTAATTTACAGGCACATCAGTCGCAAAGGTCTTCATACAACATTTCCGTAACATTCAACAAACTTCGGTTCGGTAGTTTTTTGTTAAGTCTTATATTACCAACCAACCACAACCACAGTGTTATGTCAATTTTAATCCTCCCTGTTTAATTTACATGTCAACTGCAAATCAGCATCCCGGTTGGGATATTTTCATATCAATTTTAAGTTTTAAATCTTGTTTGAGGCTGTGTTCACTTTTAGAAATTGTCCATTAATAGTTCCTGCATTAATAGTCTGAATTTCAACAGTCTTTGTGTAATTGTCTGGGCTCAATCTGTCTTAACGGTGGACGTTCAACATTTCAATTTCTACCTATTCGTTTCATGTGTTTCCGATAAATTTAGTATTATTTCAATAATCCCAGTATCAGCAAATATTCGTTTTGGTCTTATCCCTTGTTCAGATATGGCAGAGGTTGCTGTTTCAGTAGTTCAAGTTCTAGGCATTAGCAACTACAGCAAAGCAGTAATTTAATGAAACAGCATTCAGATCAAGGTGTGTTCATTTCCTACACCAACAATTCGAATATTTACAATAGTATGTCAAATAATGATAATGATATACTATAGGAATTATCACAAAGAAACGTCCCGCAAACAGTAATCAACCTAATTAGTGACATATACAGCAACGGAGATAGGACACATAATCATAGATCATTTAATCACAGACAGTTAAACACGCCGACACTTAATCACGCGGTTATTTAAGCACACAGACATTTAAACACTGAGGCACATAATCGCCAGTGACACTATGTGTTTATACGTTCCAGTGATTATCTGCCTCAGTATTTAAATGTCTATGTGTTTAAATGCCCGTGTTATTAAGGGTCGGCGTGTTTAATTGTCCGTGATTAAATGACCTATGATTATGTGTCGCGTGTTTAAGTGTCCGGACACCATACAGCAAGACCACAACATTTGCCAAAACTATCAATATTAAAACAGACGAGATACCAGTGGACATCGGAACACACCAACGTGATTTTCTCAGATCTATGCTACTTAACAAAGTGATGGATAAAATCATCGACAGCGTTAAAAGAACAAGGATATAAAATGGGAAATGAACAAATATAAATAGTATTTCATGCTGGTGATGCTGTCTTGACTGCCGGTAATAGAGATAACCTACAAAGAATGCTCCTTCTACGCTAAAACGCTCAACATGGAAGTGTCCAAAGAAAGAACAAAATGCTTAATGACCTCTCGAGAACCATTAATATACAAATTAGAGATAGAAGATACTGTAGTGCAGCAAATAATGGAATATAAATGTTTAGAAATCATCATGCGTGAGATATACAAAGTAGTAAAGGGGCTGTAGCCTCCGTACGCTTAAGGGACGTAATATGGAAGAACAAATACACATCAATAGAAAATAAAACCAAGATATATAAGAGGGCTGTAAGACCACTACTCGCTTATGCAGCAGTAACGTGAGCTGACACAAGCTGAACAAGCCAAAGACTAGAAACAACAGATATAATAACATTAGAGACAGAGTGCCAAGTGAAGAAATACGCGAACTGTGCAATATACACAACATTCGACAATTTATAAAAACCAGAAGGAAAGAGTGGATTGTGGATAGAATGCACACTGACCGTTTACCAAGAATAGTTTGGGATAATATGCCACAAGGAAAAAGAAGAGTTGGACGTCCCTCAAAGCGATGGAAACAGAACTGGATATCGACATCAGCTGAGGCACACTGAATAAGTTGTCGTTAAAGAAAAACAGGTATAGCCTAAACAAAAGAGGAGCGGGACGAGGAGGAGGAGGAGGAGAAGGAGGGTGGAGGAAGAGGAAGAAGAGGAGGATGAGGAATAGGAGGAGAATGAGGTAGAGAAGGAGTTGGAGGAGGATTAAGAGGATGACGAAGGTGCGGAGGAAGAAGGGGGAAGGAGGAAAATGAAGATGGAAAGGAAGAGGAAGAGAAAGACGAACAGGAAGAGGAAGGGGACGAAAAAGAGGAAGAGTAAGAGAAAGAAGAAGGAGAAGGAGAAGGAGAAGGAGAAGGAGAAGGAGAAGGAGAAGGAGAAGGAGAAGGAGAAGGAGAAGGAGAAGGAGAAGGAGAAGGAGAAGGAGAAGGAGAAGGA
>JABXWE010047852.1:0-18358 GCA_014611495.1 Limonius californicus
TGGAGCTGACGTGTATAAATTCTTTGCTAAGACCAGCGTAAAAGCGGTTGTCTTCTTTCAACGCACGGGAACATTTCTTAACGCAAGTGAAGTTTTAAATGCCAAGTACCTTGCAAAACTGCCTTCCCAAAGTGGTCTCGACTTTATACCCGTCGAAAACCCAAGCCGACACTTGCAGCACTTGATTTATTTACGGCCCTCCCCTGAATATGTAATTTGGGAAGACCGGAATCATGAAAGGTGGAAGGCTGACTGACTGTAAAAACGCAACACGACCCTTCATTCCCCCAAAAATTGCACCATATTACGAAATGTTATGAAAAGTTCTAGAATAAGGGACATGTGAGTTCTCGGAAGTGTGCAAGGTCAAGCGCGAGAAAAACAACATTCGGCAATTTCGACACAAAAGGAACTGTCAACATAAATCAAACTTAGAAAGACGCAAAGTAACCAAAACTGTTAATATACAAACGGCAATTAAAATAACGTTTTAAATCCTATAGAGCGGCAATCAAATTACGGAATTAATTCATATAGAGCTACAAATTTTAAAAGCACATAATATATTCTCTAATCTCTATCTGTCCACTTGGTTTGTAGCTTGTTGTAATGTTTCTGCCATTTCTTCAGTTCGTTCGCCTACCGCTAGTATTGTAGTGCCGTCTGCAAACGTGGGTATTGTTATCTCATTGGTTAACGGGATGTCGTTGGTGTACAACAGGTATAGTATTAGCCCCAGTACACTGTCTTGTGGTATCCCTGCCTTAATTTCATATAAGTCGTAGTATTCCTCTTCTTGCTTGATCCTGAATATCTATTTGCGATGTAAGACTGCAGAAGTTTATCAAACTGTTGGGGCAGTTTTTTCCTAGTTTATGATTTAGTCTTTGATGCCATACTTTATCAAAAGCCTGGGTAACATGTAAGAATATTGCTGAGCAGACTTTTTTCTTCTCAAGACTTTTCTCTATGGTATTTATTACCCTGTGAACCTGCTCTACAGTTGAATGTTGGTTTCGGAATTCAGACTGGTGTGTTAGTATCAGTTCTTTTCTTCATATTATTGGTCTGAACCTTTTGAGTAATAGTTTTCCAAATAGCTTTAAAATTATCGGTAAGAGCAAGATGGGTCGATATGATGCTGTTTCATTCGGCGGTTTTTCTGGCTTCTGTATCATTACGATTTCGGCTACCTTCCATACTTTCGGTACATATTTCAGTCGAAATGTTGCATTTATTATATTGGTTAATTTTAGTATTCCTTTTTTAGGAAATAGGTGTTTCAATACTTTCCCTGTTTTAAATCAAATCCCGGAGCTTTTGTTCGGATTTATATTTTCTTTAGTATCTTTTACCACTTCTCATGGAGTGGCCAATTTTATTTCTTTCCCCTCTCTTTCATTTTCCGCATACATTGCTTCATTTTGTACTTGTTCATTCGGTTGCAATATCTTTTCGAGGTGGTTTGCGAAGGAATCTGCTTACTGCTTGCTGTTTCTTGTCCAATCGTTTTCAGTTCTTAATAGTGACACCTGGATTATCGGTCTTTTGATTTTTTTGGTTGCCTTCCATACCGAATAGTCAGTGTCTTTGTGTTTTGTCAGACTTTTAAGGTAGGTGTTCACCGATTCGTTCTTTTTTATTTTCTGTATTTCTTTCCTCGGCTGTTGTGTGAGACGGGTTACTTTGGTTTTATCTATTGGGGCTTTGATTTTTGCCATTTCCTCTTGGCTTTTCTTGTTTCAGCAACTAGCTTCTTGACTTCCTTGAGGGTAATTACTGCCTATTGTTTTTGTTTTGATTTCTAGAGTGCCGCTCCGAGCAGCTTATTGAATGTCCACTACAAGCTTTTCAGCTTCATGGTCTAATTGTTCCTTATTTGTCAGCGGCACGTTCAGCTGCTCTCTGTCGTTTAACGCTTTCCAATCTGTGCGTTTGTTAGTCAGTGTTAGGTTATATTATTTCTTGATCATGTTTTCGCTTAGTGTTGAAATTATTGGAAAGTGATCGGAGCTCAGATCAAAGTTCTCTTCGATGTTGATAAAGTTTGCTGATACTTTCGTGGAGATGAAGAAATCAATAAGGTCCGGTATTTTGTTTCGATTTGAGGGCCAGTAGCTGGGCTTCCCCAGTGGTAGTTACAATTTCGTTTATTTACGGCTTCATCCAATTCTTTTCCTTTAGTTGTGGTCAGTTTTAATCCCCAAATTCGATTTTTAGTGTTGAAGTCTCTTCCAACGATAAATCGTTCCCCTTAACTTAGTAACAGGCTTAAAAACAGTCTCTTTTTTCAGGTTATGCCTTGGTGGACAGTAGATTGCTGCAACCGTAATGATTTGTCCTCCTGTTTTGACATTTATTGCAGTGTTTTGTGGATGTGTAGTGGGTAGGTTTTATATCCTTTAAATGTGATACAATTTAGTTTTGTAAGATGTATCTCTAATATGAAGCATATACCTATTTTTTGCATATCCAGGAATACTTGTAGCTCGTTTTAATGTTCCTGAATACCTTTGGCATTCCAGACAGCTGCTCTCTTATGTCTTCTTTTTTCCTGTCTGTTCAAGGCTTTGGGCTTTGTAGTAGCTGGGTTGTCAAAACTTCTGTTTTCTGTGAGCTTTCCTCCTTTTCTTTAATCTTTGGTAGTGCTGGGAATGCTTTTGGGTCGCGTCTGCACTGTGGAATATTTTCTGTCCTTTCTTTTGTGTTACTTTGGTTGGTGGAAGGGAGGAGATGAAATAATAGCCTGGCTAAGCATTCCACCAAGTAAATATCTACTGAAGACTTAATCATGAAAATGATTAATATTTTGATCCGCACTTGCCAGTAAATATTTACCGTGACAAAAATAAGAACATGAGATTGATGATTCTTTTTGATTACAATGGACGAAGAAATGTTGTCCTGGAGATTTATAGTAATTTTAAAACGACATAAGAGGCTTGGCCGAAGAGGGGAGTTGGAATATGGGCCTGGTAAAGCATTTCAACTAATAAATATCTGCTGAAGATTTAAAAATGAAGATTATGAGTATTTTGATCCAAAGTGGATGTAGATAGACACAAAGACGTCATGATAAAGAAGAGGGTAGGACAGAAGAACAATGCGGTGAGGTACTTTTACAAATAGGTGCCTACCGTGGAGAAAATAAGAACATAAGAATGATGGATAATTTTGGTTACAGTAGGTGGGCACATGCTGCCTTGCTCGAAGACAGGAGATCAGGATGTCAGGAGTCGAAATGTGATCAAGTATTCCAAGAGGAAATATCTAAGAAAAGCTAAAAATGAAAATAGCTATTGTTGCGAAGGAATAAAAACTTATGGGAAGCAGCACTTACCTGCAGATTTAAAGTAATTTTCATAAAGTACAACGGCTTCAGCCAAAGGAATTACAATAATGGTCAAATCTTACAAAAGGGCTCCAGCGTGATCCAATGGTTAGAACATCGAGCTCCGGCGAGTAAGGTCAGAAGTTCAAATTCCCGACTTGTTGTCCCCAGTCGTTAAATAATTGGAGGATAAGGATAAGGTAGCTCTTAGCTTGCGCCCTTGCAGGCCAAACTCGTTCATGGGGTGTAGAGTCTTAGTATTACAAAAGTAAATATGGACTGACGAATTAAAAATGAAGATGATTCTATTTGACTGCAGTTGGTGATGGAATGCTGACTTGAAGATTTACAATAGTTTTAAGGGACAAATTAGAATAAAAACTTGATGAAGTATTTCAACAAGACAGTATCCCCAAAGAGTTAAAAAGTAAGATGATGATTGTCTTAATGTTGTAACAGGTACTTATTTTTTAAAACCTAGGTACAGATACAGGTACAAACACAGAGAAGTACCTAGTTATAAATACAGGTATATTATTTAGAAAAGTACCTGAAAATTGTAAGTAGATATTAGGTACTGTTGAAAATTAAAACGTCGCGCTAGTTTTTAAAATGCTTATTGGTAAATATATTAACAAAAATTAAAAATATAAACTATACTATATACTATACACAGCATTTCTTGCGATTTTTTAATATTGTTTCAAAAATATTATCTCACAGCCTGTTTTTTTCGAGGGGTTAGAATTTTGCCACCAGTACTAAAACGGAGTTTTACAGGTGCAGACAAGGTTAAAATGGTATTATACATTTTGAAAATGTTTAACATGTATTCATACATTAATAAAAGTTTATCGTCTTCTAATTTGTCAATATTTTAGACTCTATCTTAATTCCGTATTTAAAATGCGACGCAGTTAAAACTAATTGCATTTCTCTGCGATCTACCCGCATAAATTTTATTGGTGTTATAACTTATTCAAAAGACTAATTTTTACATTCATTCTAATAGAAATAATAAATGGGATTAATAAGTATATTGTATAATTAATTAACCACTTAAGCAAGAATAGCATTTTAATAATAATATTGCATTTGTTAATTGAAGCTTTAAATATTACCTGCTTATACACGTAAATATTAAAATAAAAGAGTTTTTACGTAATAAAAGATAAAAGAAATATAAAAAATAGCACTTTCAATAAATTGTGGTTGTCAGTGATGAACTGGCTGACCAGGATTGATCTCGTAAGGGTCCAATTTTATGCCGACTAAAAGGCCAAAACGCCGACTAGTCTTAATCGACGCCACAGAGGTTGACAACTTAGCGTCGAAGACGAGAACCGCCGAACATTGCGTGTCCATTAATATTACTGTTACGTTAGAAACACTTCGTCAAATCTTATCAAAACGCCGAAACGAGATCATGACCATAACGTCGACCATGTTCAAAACGCCGAATTGTCGTAAGGGACACTTTCCCGACTACGACCACAACGCCGAAATAGGATCAGGATGAAAACGCCGACAGCAGAATGGGACTAAAATGCTGAACTCTCGTCACGAGCACTTAGTCGTCTGCAACCAAAACGGCGATATACCTACCTGTGTATATTTTAATAATGTGCATTGTTTATTCAGTTTCCATTTGCTTTAGTTTATTATTATTATAGTAGAGCGTGTTAATACCTATCGTGTGTATCATAATGCAGTAAAGGGATTGGATGTTGATGAAAACACTACAGTGCGCGGTGTTAGTCTGCTGTCAGCGTTTCGCGCACAGCACAGCAGTCGCCATTATGGGCCTCGTCGGCGTTTTGGACTTTGCAAGTTCTTTTATTCTACTTAGAGCCTTACTATCTAAATATTTATTTAGCATTTCAGAATGTACCATTATAGGTCACTGTTATTGTCTGTTTTTATATATTAGATTATATAAAAAGGGGTTTAGAACTAAAATCTAAAATAATGAACATTTGATCTTGCCAAATACAGACCAGGAACGCGAAGGCGGCGCGCCGCTGGCATATTTTAACGGCGATGACGGAGTGCAGAGCCGTCCAACAATTGCTTTGTTTTTTGGAATACTTTTGTTCCGACTTAATCAGTGATTATAAAACTATACATTTTGTCAAATGGATCTGCTAAAAAACGGTAGAAATTTTGGTTCGTTAAAATAGGGAAAACATTTAAGGCATAGAATATACGGGGTGTCCCACGACGTGAGGTCACTACTTCGTGTACGTAATCTTTAGACCGAATATAGTTAAAAATTCTAATAAAGTTATGCCCTAAAGCAGGGATGAGCAACCTTTTTTTACAATGGCCAACTACAAATTTAATAATTTTGTGCGGGCCGCATATAAGAAACGTATTCAAATACGGAAACTAGATAATACACACAAATTATCTCTTTATTAGCAAAATGAACAAAATTACAGCCCTATAAAAAAATAACACAAATAAAACATATATAATAGAAATACTATAAAAAAACAGCAAAAGATAATTATTATGGAAAAAAATCTTAAACAAAGTTTAATGAGATGTTTGGTATTGCTTCTTTGCAACCAATTAGTCTATACTTGCAGATATATACGACCAGCAACTCGCACGCAGCTTTCCAATTGTACGTTATTTAGCCTCGATCCGTTGGCGCTTTTAATTATTTTCATTGCGGAAAATAATTGCTCGCAAACCTAACTATTTCCAAAAAGTGTCATGAATTGCATTGCATGCGTGACTAATCGTGGAAATTTTTCGAAAATCGTGTAATTTTGATGAAACTTTTGGATACACATTCTGAAATTTACTTCTCAAATCAATGTTGTTTTGTAAATCTATCAATTCCTTTTGTAACTCATCTGTTTTCCACATCTGAGGTTGATATGCCGATAATCTTTTCCAATGGAATTGATAAGTTCTCCAACAGCGATTTTAGTTCATTGTACAGGTCTTTACCTGTTGTAGTTCCTATCATTGGCATCAATGAACCCAGTTCTTCAGTTATATTAAAATTGGAATCGATTCGTCTTACAAATATCGCTAGTTGTGATGTATCACTGATGGCATAGCTCTCATCAAGTGCCAATGAACACCATTCACATTTTCCAATGCGTTCACCTGAAGTTCCAGTAATATTTTCAGACAGGTCTTCAATTCATTGTCCTTCCAATTATAAATCTTGAAAAACTGATTTTGGAAATAATGTCTTTTTTTTTATTAGGAAAAGCTATTTCTGCAACAGCAGTTAAACATTCCTTAATCATCTCTCCAGCAGCAAATAGTTTCATTTTTTTGGGTAAAATTTGACTAAGAGTAACTAACTTTCACTGCCAAATCTGATGAAAAACTTTGATCTTTAAATATATTTTGTTGTTGTTTTAAGCTTTTCTCCAGTTGATTCAATTTATCTTTCTACATTTGGCCTTGGATGTTTTTATAATTTGTGTCATGTTTCGTCTCATAATGCCGTTTAATATTATATTCTTTTAACACGGATGCTGAATCCGACCATAAAAGGCAAACAGCTTTGTATTTTACAAGACAAAATAAAAATATAAATTAATTAATAATAAATAATAGAATATAAAAAAAATAATCCAATATCCTCATTAAAACTTCAATTTTCATCCCCAACTTTTCGTTGTTTTGTTTGTTTCGAGGACATTTTTGCAACTATAAAAATAGGGCAAGAGTTTAAAAAAAAAACATAGGAATATTAATTTTCGGTCGACGCAATTAGTTTTTAAATTTAAAAATACTGCCTTTTTATGATAATGACACACTAACAAGTCACGAAAATAGTCAACACAAAAGTAAAGTTTTGACGGGCCGCACGAAAAAGTGCGCTGGGCCGCATGCGGCCCGCGGGCCGCGTGTTGCCCATCCCTGCCCTAAAGTAAACCGTTCTCAAAATACAGAGTGTAAAATTATTATTTAGTAAATAATTACAATTTCAGAAAAGACAATATTTATTTTTATGTTTGTTTAAGTTCACTATGAAAATTGTTCAAAATGGCCATTGTTAATCTCGAGACACATTCTGGCTATTCTTAAGAGAGATCTGGATGCCCTATGTAACACATCATTGTTATTCCGAATTAGATCTACTGCCTCAAAAATAAGTATGTACCTACTATGTTTAAATGCAATTTGCAAAGGTACTTAAAAAAAAGGAACTAAGTACAGGTAAAGGTAGTTTCGGTGATAAGTACCTCAGTAGGTATTGAGGTACAAATAAAATACCTGGGTACCTTTACTTAGGTACTTCCCAACACCGGATTGTCTTTTATTGGTGGTTGGTAACTTAGAGTATTTCTGGAGTTGCGAAGGGACATAAAAAGGGCACCGCTGAGCGAATCATGTAATCGGAGAAACGTCTTCCACGGATGAGTAGCTATTAATTGTTGGAATACATCAAGGTGTTATAATGAATGTTAATTTTAATTAATTAGCGAGTAGCGGGGTACGTACGTATCTCGGCTCGTGTCGAACAGTCGTGCCCCAAAAGTAGTTGGTATCGTCGGGGACGTGGGACATTTGGCTGGGCCATAGATGGGTTTTGGGGTATGGGGCGCAGTCCGTCTGCGCCGACGATCGAAGCAATTTTGTTTGTGGCGCCAGCGGCGAGGGCTTCGTGAACAAGCGTACTACGCTCGCCGTCCGCACGGTTTCTAGCTTCGGCAGTCGCGCCGCGAAGGCCTGTTATAAAAGAGGTGACGTACGCTTCTGACCGACAGCGACACCTGCTCACATATTCAAATTTTGGAGGACATCCAAACGAAATAACAACTCCGAAAACATCCCCAGACCGCCCACAACCATCTCTGAACCAGAGCGCAAACCTAACCCCGGAATTTTGGGATTTACACGGCGACGCATTGCGTTTTCAGCGTATTCACCGCCAAGTGTGGATGTTAACGCATTTAGCCGCGTTTTACTCAAGTGTCAGACCGGGATCAATATTGTTTTTTGTTTGTCCTTTGATACTGTTATAGTTGCACCTTAGAAATGCCGGCAACGTGACCGCGTGTTGTTAACCGTTCGGCCACCATAGATAGTACTTATTAGTCCTCCGATCTCATTCCTGAATGTGTTGTGAATTTTGTGTTTTTGTTCTTGTGCAGCATCGGCCCCAGTGACTTGTGACTACCTTCCGAAATGGATATACTACCCAGCGTGAATATCTTCAGGGAACTGCAGGACATTCATGATACCGGTTACTTTTCGGCGCAGCCGAGTCTGGATGATCACTGGCAACAGGTAAATTAAAACTCCACTCTTACGACTTTTTCCTATAAAATTTAATTTATACAACACTCCTGTCATAAATTTAAATTGCTGTAAATTGGATGAGACTCTTCATTCATCACGCTTAATTGCTTTTACTGCTTAAGTCGAGACAACATCTGTGTCCCTTTACTCTTTTAATCTTTTTATTTCCTCCGTTGCCAGTCGACTTTTAGAAAACCCCGTGCTGTTTACTCACATCCGCCATATAAACTAGTCACGGAAAAGAAACTCGCTTGATTCATTCACATCTCGAAAGCATGCATGGTACCGGCTTAAATTTGAAATTTTTTATGCGCTCATTTAATGCTTGTTATCTAACCACAAACTAGTCCTTAATTAACTAGACCTTACCAAGGCCTTCTACCACGGCGGCGGCAATTTTTATTTCCAAATTACAGCGGCAAATTACTTACCCATTACCACATGAGCCTGAGCATGAGCAATCATCTGTCTAGAAACGGTAAACAAGTAGCCCCAAAACATTTGTTTACCATTGCAAGAGTTTTATGAAAACGATTTTATTTACAATTGTTTATTTCAAGAAATTGTTATATATCGTAAAATTCTACTATATGTGGGCTATTAAATAGCTTACAGCTGATGTCAATTCATGACCGGTTTTCAAATGAAAGTTGTATTGTACTGAATAAATCTGCAGAACACTTAAGATCCAAGATTTTGTTAATTGAGATTTGGTAGACCGGACAACCCTTCATCGTGTCTCAAAATGTTTTCACAATACTTGGCTTGGCACTGGCATTTAAAACTTCTTTAAACTCAACAAATGTATGTCCTTATACAATTCTAACACATATGGAGACAATATTTAGTAGTGTAATGTATGTGCAAATTGAATTACCAGGTTTTAGAAAACGAGTGCTACATTCCCGGTTTTTTTCCGCAACGGGCATCAATTTTGATACTATATCGTGCTAGAAAATAGCAATCCATTTACATTGCAACTGTATAATGATGCGGATAAGTTTAAGAAGTGCATACTAACGTTTACAAGAACAATTATCCAAAATACAACTTCCGCTTTCTCTGCGAGATTTGTTCGAAACACTCGATTCCGAAATATGGGCTACTACGTGCATACATACACGGTGTGTCAATTTGAAATCATACAATGTGTTATATCTCTGGAACTAAAAGGAAGTATTGAACATTTCTAGAAACCCTGGCTACAACACCAAGTGGAAATCAGTTTGACTCATATGGTAGTTTTCCCCATTCAACCCCTTACCCAACCCACGTGGTGATACCTCTTACAAATGATAATCAACAGTAGCAAAAATGTTTCCCTATGCGTTTCAGAAAAATAGAATGGCCGCCAAGATCACCAGATTTTGATCTTTCTATGGGGTCACTTAAAATCTGTTGTCTACTCAGCTTCAGTCCATGGCACAACTGTGACGGGTTCAGGCGAGTTATTCCGCAACAAACCAAAATATGCGCAGCGATTTGAACGTAGACGTTGCTGTTGTCTAGAGAATAATGGAAATCATTTTGAATATTTAATCTGAGACATACTCTAAAACTTTAATTACAATAATTGATTCAAAACCGTTTGATTTTTATTTTTGAATTTTTCCGAAAAGATATGTATAAAAGGTTTGCTACTATTGAATAGCAAGAGTTTTTCAACGAGGTATCACAAGGTGGATGTTATACTAATTGAAATTTTTCTGTTTGAGACACCTAGAGCCTAAGGGGTTGAATGGTGAAGGTTGCCGCATGAGTCAAGATGATTCCCACTCGGTGTTGTAGAAACGGTTCCTAGAAATTCTCAACGACCTATTTTACTTCCAGATATATAACACAATGCACGTTTTCAAATTGACATGGGAATGTCAATAGCAAGACTTTTTATAACTTACTTTGGGAAAGTAAACCTCAAAATAGTATTACTCATGAAACGTAACTAAATTTAAAGTAGTATCCACGGTTTGTATTAACAGCCAATCAGCACAGCAGGTGTAATCTTTGGAATTTGGCTTTTTAACTGACGTACCTACATTAGTTTAACGTAAGTTATGTATTCAATTTAATATTATAAACAGCCAGCAGTATGTATTTACTATTTAACGGTTTAAATTTATTTGCCGCATTAATGTAGCCAACAAAATCCAGTTATGTTAGTCTAAGACACTCGGGAGAGAGAGAGAATTTTTGGAATTTGTGTTTCATTAAATAGTGTGATTTAGTGACTGTCAGAATTACTTCGAACGTTGCCTTTCTACTCGCAAGATAAGTCGTACATAATGTTTTTATCGAATGTACTACTTCCACGAAATTTATGTATACAGTGGTGGACTAGCCTAGGGACACGAAGCAATTTTGCTCAAGGGCTAAGTGGTTGGTGAAAGGGATTCGGTATGGAATAGAAGGAAATAACTGATTGAATAAGAACAACATTGTAATTCGTCTTTGGAAAATATCTTCTGATAAAATTCAAATTCCTGTAATAATTTTTAATCGAACTTTCAGCAGAACCTTATCTAATCGGGAAAAACCAAAGCTAGTTGACTAGTTTTTATTGCGAATTTTATGTTTGCTTTGTTATGAAACGTGAAATTGGTAATATTGACCTTGCATACCACCACTTGCTCATTTTCATTGATCATATTACATTTTTCTTAATATGCATTTATGCAATATGCAGATTATATTTTCTACGGTTAATAGTTTGTATTTTTCAGTTCTGTTGGTGTATGAATATTCAAACAAGTCTGGCTGGTGTCTAGTAAAATTTTTCTGATGATAGGGTTTTTTTATGTTCTTTTAATTATAACAATTAATAATTTAATTTATGAAACATTACGTGTCACATATATACACTCACCGGCACGAAAAACGAGCCACCTAATTTTTTTAGAAAAACGTTAAATTTTAGCTTATTATTATATAAATACTTAAACTATTGTGAAAAACAATCAAAACAACTTGTTTTAATTAATTTTGAAGATTATTAATTGTTTATTTAAAGTAAAAAAACTGCTTTCAAGACAAAATTACAAAAAGTAAAAAACGGCAACATTTTGGTTTTGTAGCAAAAAGGCGTTTAAACAATAAAAACACAAACAATTCGTATGCCAACAATTAGGAAAAGTTTTTTAATAGCGTGTATTGCCTCCGTGTGCATTAACAATTGCTCGCATTCTTCGGGGCATCCCTAAAATTAAGTGTTAATGTCTTCCTGAGGAATAACTTCCCATTCCTCTAAAAGTGCTTGCCGCAACTCATTCAAAGTCAAACGAGTAGGAACACGACTTCGAATTCTTCGACCAAACATGTTCAATGAGATTGGCGTCTGGACTTACTGCTGGCCATTCCATAACGGGGATGCTAACTTCGCCCAAATATTGTTGAGTGACTCTTGTGATGTGAGGTCTTGCATTATTATGCATCAAGAGAAAGTATAGGACAACAAAATCTTGAAGAATCTCATTAGGAACGATGTACAACTCTGTATGTGCTCTTAAAGAAATTCCATCCCAAACCATAACTGAACCTCCTTGGTAAATTACTCTAGGGCTATAGGTACATCCAGCAAATCGTTCTCCTGGTCTTCGTCATACTCTTTCCCGGCCATCGGGAGATCGCACAGAAAACCTGAACTCGTCTGTGAATAAAACTTGCCTCCATTCGTTTTTTTCCTAGTTTATGTGATTGACGCCTGAGACCTGTAGCAGGTCTGCGGCTGGTAAGATTTCCTTCTCCAAGTCTTCCTCTAACTGTCCGCTCGTTTACGTTTACATCCCATACGTGATGAAGATTTCTGATTTCTACAGCTGTACAACGACAATTTCGCAAACAGATAAAGCGGTCATTATGGGCGTTAGTTCGTCGTTGAGGGCCAGTTCTAGGTCGTCTTGTGTTGGTACCAGTGTCCCAAAAATGTGTATGAACTTGTTGCACAGTACTTCTGGATATTCCATATTGCACAGCCACAAATCGCTGACTTCTTCCGTCTTGAAGTAATGCAACAATAGCAGACACTGTTTAATGTTTACAACCATAACTGTGAACTTCAACAAACTAATCTGAGCTTCTAGTTTGTATCACAGTAAAAACAATTGAATATGCCAAGATAACTTTGCACAAATGCAATAATTTCTGCGGCCATTATTTTTACCCAAATGCAACGCATACCAACCACGTAAACAAATAAATTCACAACAATAAAACAAATTGAAACCAGTTTTTTTTTACAAACGAATCTAAAGAGATTAGGAAAGAAGATACATTTTAAAACTTTAGTGTTTTTTATGATATAACTAAAAAAAATATTTACTTAAAAAGTAGTGCACAGAAACCACGATGAAATGTATTATTTTTAAGGGAATGGCGACCTGGCAACAAAAACTTGAATGTTACTTTTTACATTGACAAACCGTTGTATTCGTTTTCTCGACCTTCCTGGGTCTTAAGGCCGTCTATCTGAATACTGGACAGCGAACTGCAGCCAATGTAAAAGACAATATGTATAATATACGACAAAGTAAATTGGCAACAGAGCCTTGGCATTGCTCTAATTGTGAGAAAATCAGTTAAATTTTGAGGTTGAAGGATGATAGTTTGTAATAAGGTGAAAAAATTTAAAAAAATTCCACATACGTCGTAAAATTGATTGCACCGTATTTTTTGCGCAACTTATGGCAATTTGTTATCACAAGTTCTAATGATTTTTTTGATAATTTTTTTTCACTTCATTTAATTCTTGCATACTTTGTCTACCAGTTAGAAAAACCGTAAGTAGAAATGTCGTCTATTAACGTAAATACAGCGACAATAGAAAACACCACTTTTAGCTTATTTTGAGTAACTTTAATTAAGTAATGATTGTGTGAAGGTTTTTCAGCAATTCAAAATATAATTTATATTAGCGTGAATTTAAATTCGTTTAATTTTGCTTTTATAGATTTCGTAAGGACAACTAAAATGAAAGTTTAAAGTTAGACATATTATTTTGAATTGCCCCAACAATGTTTTTGCAAATTAAGTATTTCTGGCAATATCATAATTATTGGATTACAACTACGTAATTCGTTAATTTTGAAATAATGTAGAACATTTTAAGATGTGTAATTGGAAAAGTAAACAACGCAGACAAATATTTTTTAACCTGTGGTTATTACAAACAATTATTCTAACATTTTTGAGAGCTCGTAGGTATGTACTTACTTACAATCATTTAGTTTGCTGAGAATTAGGTTATTAAACATTCTGCAATATTTTTTTATGAAACCCTAGTAAAATAAACATTAATGCTTTCATGAAGTTAGAAACAAAAATTAATTTAGATGTATGTTTTCCGTTTACGTCTGTTTACGTGTTTACGGTGCTACAGACATTAACCTTTCTATAAAAGCGTAGTTCGAAACGTTTAGAGAATATCCGAAAAGAGGTCAAAATCTGTTGTGATATAAGTCGGGGAAACTTTTGCAAGAAAATATATTGCGTGACCTAACTTAAGTAAAAAGCGTAACGTAAACAGTATATTCCCGATTGTGATTCTTATGTTTTTGCATGATAATTAAGCGTCTTATTATAACAATCTATTTTTGTCCCAGTTAAGCGTAGACACATATCAAGTTGTACAAAGACAACCCACGACATTTGTTTACACCTAGATGCCAAGATCAAGTGAAGCGGCGTTAATTTCCAGTATCATATTAACATCCAAGAATGTAATTACAGCTCGGCCTCAGGTAAATGCGGACAAAACCTCAACAGCAGGAAACTGATCGCGATTTCCATCAAAGCCCCTCAGAAGTACGATTTATTTATTACGAGGGAATCGATGGGCAGGTTACACATGCATTTCCAATCTAAAAATAAGTTTTATTATTTCATTGGATCGCCGATGATTGTTGTTTTATTAAAATGGATATTATCCGAGAGTAAAGATGTTTTTCAGTATTTCTATCTGCCCACACATGGCATCATCGATAGTGAATGCAGTCAGCGAATTTAACCTTGCGGTATACTCATTGAATCACCTGCCTATTCCCTCGATTCCATCACTGTCTGGCGCACCTCCGTCTCTGTCTCTCTCTTATGCTTGCGTAACTCTTTTGTGCCGGTGTTCCGTTACCGTGCTTTCAGCCCTTCCTCCTGAAAACCAGTTTTTGCCACAATAGCACCTGCACTTAATCTGTTATTGTTTTGATTATTTGCTTTCACATTTTTTTATGGGCTTCCGATGCAAAGACAGAACAATGGAAATACGCCGATGTGTTTCAATGACATTTTATGCTTTTTAGTTGTACGTGTTACGCCGTTTAAATACTACGTAGGTACCTACCTGCCATTTTAAATGCCCGCTTTGGTTCGTATATGCTGAGGAAATTCGGAACGCATGCCAGGTATATACAACGAATCCTTAAAGTCGTTTAGGAAGTCTTTAGTATTGGTAATTTTTATTTGCTACTGCTGGGACACTTACCAGCACTAAATCAACCTGGAAATTTGAGAGCCCACCTGTTATATCCCATATGGAATTCTCCCCCAGCTTTAGCAGGTAACAAAATTCCTTGTAAGGGACCAGTCACGAATACTAATTATGTGAAACGTGTTTGATGTTCTTGTAATCTTTTTTTAATTTTGTTTTTATATCAATGTCCGGGAAACTTATAAGGGCAGTAATTTAATTGAAAATTATTCTCCGATTGCCTCCTTAGAACATGTTTCTTCTATTTATAATTACATTGTTTGCTTTTTTTGCACAAATTAACGATTTATAAAGTAAACAGTGGTTACAAAATCTTTACGATTTCGCAACAATTGTTTTTAATTAGATTACAACATGAGTCATTGCAATTTGAAGGACATCGGGAGAGCATCGGATGTTTACATAGTAGAATTTAGTATGTTCGGAAATTAAAGGATACATTGAACCAAAGTAAACGCGAGTATTGACCATATGTACTATTTTTAATGTTCCAAACCTTTTACTACAACTGTCTAGCCCAGTGTCTATAGAAAATCGATACTTGGGACCATTGACCTGTGACGAATAGCGTCTAATTAATTAACATTAATTGCCGGCATTTCATTTTATTACTTTCGATTTTTACTGATTAACTAGCCGATTCCATTGTAAAATTGGAACTTCGGGCTTCTGTAGTTGTAAACAAGCTTTTTTATATCGTTCTTATCAAGTATATTAGGTACCAAAAAACGTCTTTCGAATAATTTAAAATTCGTATGACTGACTTACTTGCTACTTTATTCCTCCCACGATTCGAGGATTTGATTTAGATAGGAAATACTTCAAGACGTGTGGCTATGGCAACACCCCCCTTGGTTACTGTTACCCTCCATTAATAATTCTTAATATTTTTCTTATTATTAATATTGCAATTGATTTATTTTCGTGCTAGGAAACCTGGTCGAATAATTATGGGATGCACAACTCTGTACTCGAAGAACACTTACGACACGGAAGTGAATTTAAATTCTAGGTGTGTATAAATCTTTAACAGGTTTTATGTAATAGAAATGTTTTTCAAATTCCTCTACGTATACGTTAGGCAAGCAAGGCTTGTGAATATGTTTGCCAGTTTTGCTGGTTGGTATAGATGAAAATATCGATGTCGTAAATTATATCCTTAATATATCTATATTAGATATCAAAAATATTTCGATCTTATTATAATCGAATTATAGATAAACATCGATATAGTAAAATCCAACATGGAACTGTCAATTCATTGTCAGAATACCATCGACAAACTATTATATTCGTATCCCAGTCCTTCCTGGGTCTTACAGCCGTCTACTTGAACGCTGGTACGCGAACTGCAGCCAGTGTAAACAGCAATACGTATAATATACTTACGATAAAATAAATTGTTAACAAAGTTTTGGACCTGTTCTGTTTATAGGAAAACCAGATAAAGCTTTAGATTGCGGTTGCGTGCATTATGTGTGGATGGTCGTTTGCAATAAGCTGAAAAGGTTCCACTATATTAATACCCAATTGTGTCGTAAAACCCATTGATTGTACTGCATTTTTGCTCCATCTTTGACAGTTTTTTGTTACAAGTTCTTATGATTTTTTTGATAATTTTCACCTTTTTCAATCTTGGGTATGTTGTCACCTAGTTAAAAAAATGCAAATGGAAAGATCACATATTACCGTAGCTACGATGACATTAGAAAACCATAATTTTAACTTATTTTGGGTCACTTTAATAGTCGCTTAATTGGAACTGGCTAAACTGCTTTACATCCAGACTTTCGGTGGAGTTAGCTGTGAAATATGTACTTAATGCTTCTGATGGTGGTTTTTGTAGAACTGTACCCAATTGGATACGAGAATTAAGAGTGATGCAAATTAGTGCATTTTTGGGATTCATAATTAATTCTAAAGGATTAAATACACATGCTGGTGGTTTTAACAGAATTGGCTTGAATATGGTGAGAAAAATAACATTTATACACGTTTTTTTGTGTGGTAAATTAAAGATTTTACAGTTAATTACCCTATCGGATGCTAGTGTATTCCAATATTTCCTTATATTTGCTATTATTTAGTACTTTTACGGGCCGAGCGGGCTGAACTGACTGGCGATGTGTTTATGAGCATAAAAATGTTCTTTAAGTATTCTAGGAAGTTTTTTAAACGTGGATTCATACTCTAACATAACAATCGGATTGTTGTGTCCCCATGATTTAAAATTTACTTTAGAATGAAATGCTGTGGTGTAAATCGCTATTGTTAATTACTTCCATATTACTTTAGCTGGAGTGAAGTGGAACATATACATCTTGTCAATATGCCTAACTCGTAGAAAAACTATGTAAATGTTGATTATCGCAACGTTTTAATTATAGTCACAAGGATTAAACACACTGTTACAATGACAACAGCAAGATTTAGGAAACGAAAATATATTTATTAAAAACAAGAGGAAAGAAAAATGATTTTTTTATACGTCTCCAAATAAGTTCTTAAATGTAAATACGATTTAGCATTATTAAGGGAATCACGGGCATAATTATATAGTTTATTTTTCTGATACGGTAAGGTATATGAAAACATCATTTAAAGATTTGCTTAAAATAAATAATTTAATCTGCTCGTTTAATATTATCTGATTTTTGTGGATTAATAATCCGTCCATTATAAAAAAAGTATTAATTATGCAAATATGATGTATGGGTAATCGATATATTGAAACAATTTTCCAACTGTGTCCGTGACACTTCCATATCGATATACTCGATTAAAATTATATTTAAATTGTTTAACTTTATATCAATTATTAAACCTAGGTACGTAGTTCTCATTTTTTAAAAGCTTACTTGTTTACATTATAAACACTAAACGAAATCGATTTTGCTTTTCATTGCAGTTAATTTTCTTGAATTGTTATTTCTTCTTTCACAACCCTTTTTTACCAAATGGATTTGTATTGCTACATCGTTTCCCACACAGCAAAAGTTGACTACAAATTGTAGCAATGTTACTATATTTTTACTATTTCTTTAGGATTCGATTGTAATGTTACTATTTCTTTACAATTTCGTCGGCTGTTAATAGTCAGTTTACTATTTAGTGACGATTATGTCACTCATTTGTTGTAACGTGACGTAAAATTTGCATTAAATCGTCAGGAAATAGTCAAGTACCTGCAAGTCCACACATTTAAGGGAATAAACAGTAACATTACTGCTTTTTTGCGTCAAATAGTGATATGACAATTTATTTACTATTTTCTC
>JABXWE010047853.1:0-19085 GCA_014611495.1 Limonius californicus
ACGCAAAATACATATGACAAGATACTACAATATCCACATTAATATTATTTATCACACAAGAATTGTATATTTTGTACCGGCTGATGCCCGGAAGAGTATGAGCCCACCATTCGGGGTATAGGCTCCCAAAATACATATGACTAGATACTACAATATCCACATTAATATTATTTATCACACAAGAATTGTATATTTTGTACCGGCTGATGCCCGGAAGAGTATGAGCCCACCATTCGAAAACTAGGCAACTCAAAATACATATGACAAGGTACTACCATAACTAAATTGTAATTGACTGTATTATAACTCAGAAAAGCCTCTTCTTTATCTACTCTTATTACGTTATACATGCATCATTCAATTACTTTTGTGCAAGTAATAGTACTTATAACTATTTAGCGTGAGTTGTAACTCAACACTGTGTAATCAATCACAAAATGGAATTTTAATTACTCCCTGATAACCATTTACGGACGTGCAACTAAAACATTTAACAATCAATTGAGTGACAATGAAAATAAATACAGTTATCAAAATTATAATTTTCATAAATTTTGAAATGTCACTATACTAATTCAGAATTTTTATGAAAATTATAAAATTTAAATAGTGGTAATTCAATTTACTAGTCATGGATAAAGTATCGTATTCAGCCCGCGGTTTTCGCAATAACTCACTGGGATGATTACAGCACTCGCCTGTGCTTGTGCTGCAAACTACATCCGCGTATTCCTTGAATAATTTACTATTATTCTACTATTTTACTTAAAGAAAATGATTAAGGAAAGGACAAATCTTTCATGCCGAAGCATTTTGCCATAGATTAAGGTTATGTCTGTTTGTTCTGCATTCTGTCAAGCATTACAAGCAGGCATCTCTGATTTATAACGCCATTAATATAAAATTAGATATTGTAATGTTTTATGATATCTATTTTGGGTTGCCTATTTTTGGAATGGTAGGTTCCTACTCTCCCGTGGATCACCCCGTATATAAGTGGAACTTTTGAATTATTATTACTATTCCCATAAACTAAATATACTCATGTTGTAATGTGAGTGATTTAATAAAAGTTTTATACAATCCAAGAAGTACAAACAAAAAGTTCACATGAAACATTCTCCCTTAATAATGCAAAATAAATACATTACCATATTTTTTAATTTTATAATAGCAATTTGTTGCATGGATGAGACAACCCCAGAAATACCGTCGTACCAAGCAGCCTTTCTCTACAATAGATCGGTGGAAGACCATATATATGTAACAAAACGAATATTGGATGAACGCTGGAGAGGGGGTAGGAAAACGGTACTGGTAGCCCTAGATCTAACAAGAGCATTCGACACCATACGGCACTCGTCCCTACTGCACGCCCTGACAGATTCAGGAACACCGCACTACCTCATCAACCGAATAATAACAGCCTGTCTACAGGAAAACACGATGTTGCAATGGTTCGGGCAGAGAACACAAGTCTATAAGAAAACGAACGGTGTGAAGCAAGGATGTCCACTCTCGCCCAGACTATTCACGATGACTTTGCACAGGGTCCTCCACAACACAGCCTCACACCTGCCGATACCATCACCCATCGCAGAAACCATTAACCTGCCAAAAATACTGGCCTATGCGGACGACCTTCTCATTTTAGCGGAAGAGGAAGAGGACGCGGGGAGGCTGTTGGACAGGCTGATGGTTGATTTAACAGAGGCCGGATTGGAAATAAACATCAGCAAGTGTGAAGTAATGGTGAGATCCCCAGACAAAGCAAGAATCAGAGGAGCAGCCATGGACACATTGAAAATAGGGAGCCGGGAACTACAACAAACACACAAACTGAAGTACTTAGGGGTTTATTTACCAGACTCATTGGCAAGACCGGAGACAGTCAACCAAAGAATAACCAAAGCCCACCAAGCCACCCACATGCTTCTCCCGCTCCTCCAGTAACACAACCTACCAACCGGAATAAAGAAGATCATCTACACCTCCATTATAGCCACAACTGCTCTCTACGGATTGAAAACTACCGCGATCACAAAAGCTAACAGACTGGCGCTGCGAAGGATGGAACAGAAAATACTCGCCCTACTTCAACTAACCTCCAGAGAAGCAAACACTTCGACGGCACAAGAAGTTTTAGAAGGGAAAACGATAACGAACCGGCTCACCACATCAAGACTCAAGTACTGGGGACATATCCTACGACGACCGGCCACCCACCCCCTACAGCAAGCGTATGCCATGCAAGCTGCCGAAAAGAAGATCGGACGACCATGCTACACGTGGAACACATCACTGGAGAGGGACATCCGAAATACCGGCATACCAAAACAGACATGGGAGGAATGGGCCCGACGAAAAGAGGATATCCGAAGAGAGGCCAGAAGAATATACGAACTTCGGGAAGATTCCGACCACGATTCGACCGACGATGACCAGCCCAACGGAGACGAAGCAGAAGACAGAGAGCGCGACTGAACATTCAACCCGGACGTGAACGGCCACCTACGAAAGGCAATCAGGACGGCACATCTCCAGTAGTTAGTTAGGTATTATACACCTAGGCTAGGAGCATTCTGTTACTCTTACACACTCAATAGTTAAGACATATGAACATTGTAAAGCTCGACCCCCAAGCTCTTGGGTTCAGAGGCTCAATAGCGAATAGTTCCTAGGAAATTCCGATAGGTGCACTCTGTAACCGTAGAAAGATGATAAATGTGAAAAAGAAAATTGTGAAACTTTGCTATCAAAGTTAGTAGGCTCAACTGCTTAAGAGCATAACGGTCCCGGATGCGCACTCAACACCCATTGATGCGTATCTTACTAACTGCCTGGTGTTGCAACAGCGGTGTCTGGCGGTATGCACTGCGGACATGCTAACGTTGTGCAATGCCCCACCCGATCCTACCCTATCCCGAACATTCCTCCCTACCTTACTGGCATGGGGTGGGCCTGGCGTATCCAGGATCGGCCTTCGAGTCAGCTCCATGTCAGAGATGATGATGATGATGATGATTTATATATACAATTGCGCCATTGTTGTCCAGTGGTCAGAGCACTGGGATCCGGTGCCGAAGATCGGGAGTTCAAATCTCCGACTCAATGCCTGGCGGACGCGGACGGCCTACCCAGTCGCTTTAAATAATTGGGTACCTGCGTTTGAATAAATAAGGAGTAATAATATAGTTGTCTAGTGCGTGATGCTCACCACATCACCACTTGTCATTAATTTGGCACGCGATAACCTGGTGTGAGAGCAAGTACAGGGGAGCTCGGACATTGCAGGCCAAATCCCTCCATGGGATGTAGAGCCTTACCATTATCATTATTAAAATATAGATACTTATGCTGTTAGTGCAAACGTGAAATTATACGAATATCTAAAATGTAAGCGCTATTTTTTAAACAAATTAAAGATTAAAGATAAAGATTTTTGTACTACAAGTAATTTGGATAAATGTACTTATTTTGAGCAACTAACTAAAGTAAACTAAACCGTACTACCGTAATCGGCTGACAAGGTGGCATGAGACAGAAATGCGGCCTAATGCGTTCTTCCGTGAAAATTTGGGTACTTGACATTGGAACCCTTGCATTACTATTCTGTATATGTTTATGTGCAACATTGAGAATATGCTGCACTAAATTATAGTACGAAATAATGCGAAAAGTGATAATAACAAGGAGATTGGATTTGATTGATCGAACGCTGTGAAAATACAATTAAAATTTTAACATCTATATTTAATTACCCCTGATATAAATTAGTAAATGTTTTCAAATTAGGTAGAAGACGCTGCAAGTTTGGTTACTGTTTACGTTTCCTTCTAAGAAGTGAAATGTCATTACTTCAGCTCCTTCATGTCAATCCAGCAATTAACATAGAAATGTTAAATCCTAATCATAAGGAAGGGTGGTTTGGTATATCCAGAATACTCTGTATAAACAAATTATTGAAGGACACCTCTATATTACAATCTGAAAAAAGAAAGAATTAACTTTTTTTTTAAAGAAAGCAGCTTGGTTTAAAAACAGAAAATCTACAACCAACATTTTTGTAATATAAAAAGATAACCAATCTCCAATCATGAGAACTGAAATATATCTAATACGGAAAAGGCAATTGTTTACAAGATTAAATTAAATACAAACAACAATGTCTGCAATATCTGAAGTCCCATTTTGACACATATTTAATGCATTATAAATATTTCACAATTACAAACACTATACCGTATCACAAAAAAATTCTATTACCAATTTGGGTTAAAAGAACTGACTAATATATGAATTACTATAATACTACTAAAAACCCTGAAATGCACCTTTTATTGCAGGGCTGAACACTCGGTACGTGGTACAGAAGTAAGCTTCCAGTTGTAAAAATTGTGCAAGGAAACCACGGTATGCTGATCTACGATAAAGCATTTTGCAGCAGATATTTTCTTCAATAGTTGTTAGAATTTGCTTATCTCCTTTAATTGGTTAATTTGTAAATTCCCTGATGTTTAATATCGGAGAGTAAAAATTGAAATTTTTGTACACCACTTTCCCAGAATAGGTAAGGGTGTATAGAATTTAACAACCTTGCAGCTTAAACGTGCTAATTCAGAAGATTTCCTATTTATTTCCCTATATTATATTAGATAGTCTATGGAACGGTTCGTTGCAGGCCAGCTAAACATAATAAGCGGAAAAGGTTCCGCCGAAATAATTCTCAATAATTTGTAAAGCAACCCTTTACTTCATTGCGCTGGTAGAAAGCTGAATACAGATAGCATTAACATTATTAGGAGCCACAGAACCGACCAGTGCAACGGTTAGTTTATTTGCCAACTGACCCCTGCTAACGATTATTAGTAGAATACACAATGGTTAGCAGTGGTTCGTGACTTGGCTAAAACGACGAAGCTGCCTTATTAAATTTTTTTAAAGTAAAGCCATGAATCGAGCGCGAGAGCTATTCAAAGCATATACAGAAAAGAAACTGTTTTGAAGTCCACAGAGTGTAATTAAAAGATAGATGGTTTATTTAAAATAATAATAAAGTAAAAGTCACTTGGACACTACTGTTTAGTAAAAAATATATAATATTAGGTGGTTTATATTTGAGACATACAGTTACCCGCTAATAGTGTTGCAAACAAAGTAAAGTAATTTAAGTTTGACCACAGAAACTTTGCGATTGATGAAGAGTTTTGACCCATTTTGTAAGTCAGTAGTCCTCAAACATTTTGTTCTAAAGTTTGAATATGGTATTCTAAGACTTCATCGAGAAGTCTGAAAAACAAACTGAATTAAATTTATCTTGATCTGTGCATATTTTAAATATTTCCGAATATTTTACACACTACACATTAATAATGGTGGAGCTCTACACTCCATGAAAGGATTGGCCTGCAAGGTGGTAGGTCAGAGCTCCCATAGCCTTGCTTTCACACCGCATTGTCGCGTGCCAAATTAGTTACACGTTAGACAACCGCAGTATTGCCCCTTGTTCATTCGAACGCGGGTACCCAACTATTTAGAGCGACTGGTTAGGCCGCCCTTCAGGCATCGAGTCGAGCCTTTGAACTCCCAACCTTCTGCGCAGGAGCCCAGTGTTCTAACAACTGAATACACTGGCGATACACGATATGTATATTCTACAAACATGAAATTTAACTGCAAATAACAATTAAAACAAACATTTTGTTTATAATTAGTGGCTAAAATTTAACTGTTTTCTGTAACTATCAACTCAATAATTTCGTATCATTGAATTTGGAAATACTTTAAGTGTTATACAGGGCGTGCACTTTAATATTTTAATTTACTGGATTTGTAGAACCTACAATAAATCTATGTAATACGTAACATGTACCTTGTAAATATGCGTAACTGATAACTGATCATGTAAATGTTTATTGATTTAACCTAAGATCCTATTCTGGCGACGTATCTTTAATGAATGTTGTTTTGTCTTATGTAATTTAAAAAATAGAACTATTAAGCGGACAACCAACGATCATCATATACATTTTAAATAATTTATACTCTACACTTTACTAACACCCTGTGTTTTCTAGATATGCTATTGCACCATAATAACAGCTAAAGTAAACGTTTTTTATATATTTAGTTGCTAATAAATTACTCTTTTCTGGAACTATCAGCTCAATAATACCCTATCGTTGAATTTTAAAATACTTCAAATGTTATACAGGGTGAACATTGTAATTTCAATTTACTGGTTATGTAGAATCTACAATAAATCTATGTAATACGTAACATGTACCTTGTAAATATGCGTAACTGGTAACCTATCATGTAAATGTTTACTGATTTAATGTAAGATAATTTTCTGGGGATGTGTCTTTAACGAATGTTGGATTGTTTTACATAATTTGAAAAATAGAATCATTAACTACCAGGATCCTCATATACATGTTAAATACGTTATACACTGCACTTTACTAACTCCCTGTGCATTCTAGATATGCTATTGTACAATAATAACAGTTAAAATAAACGTTTTGTATATAATTAGTTGTTAATAGATTATTTCCTGTAACTATCTGCTCATTAATTTCCTTTCATAGAATTTTAAAATACTTCAAGTGTTATACAGGTTGGGCATTTTAATATTTTAATTTACTGGTTTTGTAGAACCTACAATAAATCTATGTAATATGTAACATGTACCTTGTAAATATGCGTAACTGATAACTGTTCATGTAAATGTTTATCGATTTAACATACGATTCTATTCTGGCAATGTGTCTTTAACAAATGTTATTTTATCTTATATAATTTGAAAAATAGAATCTTTAAGTAGAGAACCAACGATCATCATATACATTTTAAATACTTTATACATTACACTTTACCGACACCCTGTGTATTCTAGATATGCTATTGTACCATAATAACAGTTAAAATAAACGTTTTCTATACTACGACTTGCTAATAGATTACTCTTTTCTGTAAGTATCTGCTCATTAATTCCCTATCATTGAGTTTTAAAATACTTTAAGTGTTATACAGGGTGTGCATTTTAATATTTTGATTTACTGGTTTCGTAGAACCTACAATAAATCTATGTAATACGTAATTATACCTTGTAAATATGCGTAACTGATAACTGATTATGTAAATGTTTATTGATTTAACATAAGATCCTATTCTGGCGATGTGTCTTTAACAAATGTTGTTTATCTTATATAATTTGAAAAATAGATTCATTAAGTACAGAACCAACGATTATCATATATATTTTAAATGCTTTATACACAACGCTTTACCGACACCCTGTGTATTCTAGATATGCTATTGCACCATAATAGCAGTTAAAATAAACGTTTTGTATACTATTAGTTGCTAATAGATTACTTGTTTCTGTAGTTACCTGTTTAATAGTTTACTATTATTAAAATTTTGAAGTACTTCAAGTTTATACAGGGTGTGCATTTTAATACTCTAATTTACTGGATTTGTAGAAGCTAAAGTAAGTTTGTGTAATATGTAACATATGTATTTGGTATAAACGCGGAACTGCTAACTAAGCTTGTAAATGTTTATTATTTTTGACTAGAGCTGAACTCTTTTCAAATAATAATACGCTAGCCTTCTGAAGATGCTAGCTATATGCGTTGTAAATATTTGTAACTGCTAACTAAGAGTGCAAAGTTGTATTATTTTTGTTGACTAGATTACTAATTAACTAGCTGGAACTGTGGACTACTGCTCACGTTTTGTGTTGTAATTGTTTTAATAAAATAATAATTAATCAGAGTAAAATGTGAAATGTGTATTTTATAAGTATTTGTAATTGTTAACTTACTATGTCATCATCATCATCGTCATTAATAGCCTATTCGTCTCACTGCTGGGCATCAGCTTTTTCTCTGTAACATGTCGCTCCTCAGCGGGAAAGTAGAAACACGGGGGACCTACAGTTTAACGTCGAATCCTAACGACAGAGATTCCAGCGAAGATTTTTAGTATTAAGATCCCACGGTTTCAAGCCGGATTGGAACATTGTGTGTGGTGGGTTGCTGTGCTTTTTAAATCCGCATAGTACTGTAACTGTAACAAAAAAATAAACTAGCAACATCGAGAGGTAAAGAATGCTCTTTAGAAATATGCGTAACTGCTAACTACGCGTTAAATGTTAAGTATTTTTAAACTGGTTAATAAGTAACTTCAACTATCGGAACCACGTTTTATATGGTAGCGTCTTCTGTACATTCTCTTACTCGAGATGAAAGGCGTGTTCTTTTAAATATGCGTAACTGCTAAATAAGCGTGTACATGTTTATGATAATTAATTATATTACTAAGTGAACATACATAACACATTAGCTGAACCAACGTTTCGTATGGTAACTTCTTTTAAAAAATAATAAAGTAGATTGTCAAGATGTAAGACGTATACCGTGTAAATATGCGTAACTTCTAACTAAGCGTGTACATGTTTATTATTCATAAGTACATTACTAAATAGCAACTGGCTGACACGTAGGCTACGACTTATGTTTTGTGTGGTAAGCGTTTTGAAATAATAATAAACTAATGTTGTTCAAATGTAAGATGTGCAAATATGCCTAACTGCTAACCAACTAAGCTGCCGATATTTGCCGTCAAATATACTAGGTTTATGGTAGAGGCATCAAGCGTAAAAGAAAGATCAAATACCAATGTAGGAATTTCAGAGATGGCCAAACAAATCTGAAGGATGAGGAAAGACGTGGAAGATTTTGTGGAAAACATGAACAAGAGAATCATGAAAAGCGGTGTTCCTCGATTTCGGAAATGGTCACAAATTTTTCTTAAATTTCACTGTACTGCACTGTATGAAATTGTCACGAACAGACTAGAATGCGTCAAACGTTATGGGAGGTGGGTCCTAAAATTGTTAACGGTTGTTCATAAGTTAGCAAATGGTCTCTGCACTGACTTTCCTGCATCGTCACAAAACTGATAGCGATAAGTACCTGAATCATATTGTAACTGACGACGAGACTTAGATTTCGTACAGAAATATAGGAACCAACCAACAATCAATGCAGTGGAAGCATGCGACTTTCCACAGCCGAAAAATTTAAGTAAAGCTTCCATAATCGAAAACTTATGGCTACTGCCTTTTGGGACACGAAAGTCGTATTGTTGGTTGATTTTCTAGAACGTGGTACAACAATTAATGTAGATATGTATGCTGAGACCTTAAGGAAGTTTGAGAAGAGCTATTCAGAACCAAAGGTAAGAAAACGTGCTTTAGCACCATAAAGCCCTGCCGCACGCGACGGCTCGCACTGCGTAACTCATTGAGCAATTAATTCAATTAGGAAATTGTTGATCATCCTCCATACAGTTCCGACTTAGCGCCGACTGGTTATCACCTTCTAATACTATTTTTTCTTCTACGATGACCTCATCTCAACGCTACAATCTTGATTTTCGTCACAGTCTTCTGTAACGAAAGTTTACAAACTGTTTGTGTAACTTTTATTTCCGAATAAGCCTCATATATAAAATTTGAACATGTTAAACCAACTATTACTAAGGCTATCCGCTAAATAACACTTAAAATTGTAGTAATTTAGAAAGCTATAATTGTGTAATTCTGCAAATACATGCTTCTTCATAGAATTTATTTTGTTTAAAACAACGTCTCTAACAAATATAGCGAAGTTTGATATTTGCTTCATGAATCATCCTCTACATAATAAATTCATAACACCAGCAAAACGCAGAACAGTAATAAAAAATAAGAATGTGTCCAACAAATAATGTAATAAGCATCAAAGAATGCAATATATTCATCCCGTGCATTAGGAAATTCTTACAAAATCTAGAATAAATTCCCCACGAGTGTCTGTTCCAATAATAGCAACCCCTGCGAGGGAATTTAATTTTTTTCCATGTCAAATAAAGCGAGAGGGCGGGAAGTGAAGATTTACAATCACATTTGACTTTACAATGTTTCAGTTACGGCTTGACATCTTCACCCTAGCCTTTGTTTTTATCTTGTTTGTGCTTCTGTTTTGCAGTCGACAGTTTAATAGGGAGTGGAATCGGAGCTTTAAAAACCCAAAGCTCTATGCTCGCCCCACATGCAGAACAGACAAGGGGATGTGCGGTAATTAATTCCTATTCCTATTATTTTTATTTTGTTTATACTGTTGAGATTTCAAGTTCTTCAGCCTTACTGAAAAATATATACGAATTAATTTCAGAATTTCGGCGCTGTCCTGAATCCCTTCAAGAATTGAGGAAAATTGAAGTTTAAAATTACTTCTTTTAAGTATTTCTAATCCGTTCCCTGTATATACCAAACAGGTTGTTAATCACTATAATACAATCAGAAACAGCAGACACATTGGTTCATAAACATGCAATTAGAAAAAAAATGTTTATATCAATTTCATAAAATATTTGATGGAATAGCTCTTATTCTTTATAACCAATTCACATTTTTTGGTACGAGATTTACCAGTTATTCTAGTTCGTTCTTTGCAGCACAAGGAAACATGCACGACTCAAAGTTTTGTTTCAGACATAATGTTTGATATCATTTCCCATATGTTCTAGATTGGATTTAGGCCTGGGGATTGCGCTGGCCGGTCCGTCCTATGGATTTTATTGTCGTTATCTATATTTAAACCGGTATCACGCTCTATAAAGGAGTATTACCACCCTGGAAAATAAATTTTTCCTAGCCAAACCGATATTTTTTCACTGGATAGTATTTTTTGCTGCGGTATTGTATGAAGATGATCCGCCAGAGACGATATCTAGTTGACCAACTTATTAAGAAGACATTAAACGTCATACCAAAATCGCGGTTGGATGCTCAATTGTTAGAAGTACAAATTTCCAATATTCCTGGGCCCGTAGTAAAGGGTGGTGTCTATGCTTCTTCTCTCCTCTACATCCTCTAATTATAAACTATGAAATATTTCTTATAATGGAAGTACGTTTACACTAGTAGCTGTAGATCATAATTTGGTGCAATTGATACTTTTATTTGCCAGACCTGTTCTTCTTAACATAGCGTAACCACGAATTATAACTTGAATAACTGTAAGTTGATTACATTTAAAGTTATTTAGAACCGGGTTTGGTCTGATAATTTTATCTGTTTCCTCTGGGATTTCCTTTTGTAGCTTTTGAGGAAATTCAAAGAGCGAACGAATATCTTATAGTAATCGCAGTGTTTTCTTAACATTTTATATAATATTTGATTTGCATCCTGTATATATCGTATTATCGTATTTAGAATGATTGTTAAAATTAATTATAACGTACAGAGTATTTTATTTAAAATATAAAAGCTGATATAGTTATCGGCAAACTCCAAAGTGTTTATATAATTTAAATATTTACTATTTGTTATTGTCCCTTAATGCATGTTTAGGTTGCAACATACATACATATATAGGCGGTTCCTCTTGTACCGACAATTGCCGGTGTTGAGTTTTGGTTTGTCCTTGCTACGGTTCCTCTATTTTCTTCTTCCATAGATTTCTGAGCCTTGTCATTCGTTCTGCCCTGCTCCACTACACTCCCATCTCTTTCAGGTAGTTTCCAATTTCGTCATTCCATTTGCACCTCGGTCTGCCCCTTCTTCTCCTCCTCGTTATTCCCATTTTCCATACTTTTTTGCAGTCCTTGATATTGGCACTCTTACCATATGACCGAACCAGCGGCATACGTTCGCCTTGATGTTGTGCTCGACCGATTTTACCCCTACTCTTCTTCTTATAGCAACGTTCCTCACTTTATCTGTAGTCTTCTTCTCTGTTGTTTGCTAAGTCTCCAAATCTCGGATCCATATCTCACAGTTGGTATGGTACAATTCCTAGGTATTTAAACTGTCGTGTTTGTTTTCTTCTTGTCCTATCCTAGTCTGTATTGTGGATTGGTTTCTCGATATCGCCATTGTCATTGTTTTATCGATATTCATTTTTAGTCCTAGATCTATAAGTTCTTCTTTCCAAATGAGTGTGTTATGTTGAACGTCTTTTTCTTTATTGATCAGCAAGACTACATTATCCGCGAACGCTAGATGGTTTATGATTATTCTTTGCATGTTGTAGTATCTCCATGTGGCTTCCTTTATCTTATTTTTACATTTTTTAATTACTTCGTCCATCACTACTGTAAACAGATAGTGGCTCAACTCCCGAGGTACTCGCGAAGTTCTGCGAGATGTTGTTCTTAGTTCTTACGTAGTTATTTGTGGTCTCGTACTTACTTCTTATACACCTTATTAAATTTTTATTTACATTCCTTTTATTCAAAATCCTCCATATGTCTTTCGTTATAACTTACTCGAAGGTCTTAGGTACATCTTTAAAACAGGCATATATAGTTTCGTTGGCCTCCATTGTTTTTTCAATTATCTGTTTAATGGTATCCATGGAATCGGTTGCTCCTCTTCCCGTTCTAAACCCGATTTGATCGTCCTCCAGATCTTGTTCTATTTCGCTTTCAGGCGTTTTGTTAGTATGCTTTCGTATGTTTTCATTATTACACTTAGCAGCGAGATGACTCGGTAGTTTTTACAATTTTTACTGTCTCCTTCTTCGTACAACGGCAGTACTATTGCCATTTCCCAATCCTGCGGAATTCCATTTGCCTTCGCAATTTTAATTAACATTTCTAACAAAAACTTTTATCTATAGTACTCATTGACTTGACAATTTTTGGTGTAATACTGTTATGGCCGGGTAATTTAGCCATTTCTTGTTTTCTTGTTGTAGCTGATCCTAGTGCTCTTATTGTAATATCGATGCCTTCTTCTTCTTTCGTACTTATCTCATGTGTTAATGCCGCTGTTTCCTCAGTTCCTTCCTAGTTGTTATTGTCTAGCAGTTTTTTAAAATATTCTCTCCACCTCTCCATGATTTCTACTTCGTTCGCTAGTAGTTTTTTGTCCTGAATATAGTTGATTTCGTTGCCGTCTGGCTATAGAAATGTTTCTGATTGCTGATGAAATTCTCTTTCATTTTCAGACTGAAATTCTCCTTCTCTTTCCTCTTAGCTTTGATCACCTTCTCTTTGACCTTTTTCCTATGCTCTCTATATTTCTCATAACTTCCTGCTGTTTATTCCTTTAGATATGCTACCTTCATCTTGTTTATGGCTTGCTTCACTTTCTCTGACCACCACGATGTTTGTTTGCGATTTCTATTTTCTACTGTTGTACCACAGATTTCCACCGCACTTTCAAATACTTCGTTTTTGATAAAATAAAGAAATTCGTTATGACAGAAAATCGAATAACATTACAAAACATAGCGCTCGCCGGGATTTAAAGCCAAACTTTGTATACACGAAGCTAGACCTTAACCGCTACGCCATCAAGGCGACATATAGCTAATGTCGAAAGCGCCTACAACTACGTATATTATTAGATGTTATGTTTCCACTTCAGTTAATACGGTATATGTATGTATGTAGTAGCAGTAATTATAAACATATTTAATGCAGAAATATCAAGATGAAGCTATATTTATCCTAATTTTTGGTTGTGTTCATGCATAACATTTAGTTGTCCATACTGAGTGCCAATCACATTGCGAACACTATTTTCACGATTTCGAACCTTATGGTGCCGCATAATTTATTTGGCAGTTTTAGAGCTACTGGAGAGTTGTTGGGCACCATTTCAGTATTTAAGGAGTCATCCTAGTCACTACAAATGTAAAGTTGTAGTTTTGGCAGACTTGCTAAAATACTTTTAAAGCAAATAAACTTGGCAACGGTAGACTAAAATTTCTGCTTCGCCGAGATTCCATCCCAAACACAGCTCAGATCTCAGAAAAATAGTATTTATAATATTTCAATTGATGTTAATAGATAATTCAATAGTGGAAATGGAGAAGAAGGCCAAAGAAGACATGCAAAGAAGGTATTAAAGAAGCCATGTCCGATCTTAATCTACCAAAAGAGCAGTAGGAAAACAGAAAATTATAGAAGTTAGGCATCGGACGACATCATCAGACGTTATAAACTGATCTACCACTTTCCAGTTGTTCCCAAAGGTAAGAAAGCTGTAGATCCTAGCATCTTAAACACATTTATAAAACTGACATGGTATAATCAAAATAAGATTTGCCTACAATTTTTATTTATTGAGCCAATAACGCAACACCAGCGGCCGCCAGTCATTTGGAAAATCTACTTCATTACTTAATGGGAAATTTGGAAGAACGGAATGGAATGAATACGTTTCTGGAAAAACCATTAGTGGTCGTGTATTTGCCTGGCCCACAAATATAATCGGTGCAACTTTCCTCATATTTAATATGTTCATATACACAAACCATCCATAGCACACTATTCTTATATGGAAAATTAGAAATACACCAAACTGTTGGTAATTGAATATATATTTCCTTTTCTCTCTATGACATTTTTGCCTTACAAGTTGGTCATTCGCAGATGCTAATATTCTTCATCCTTCCAATCGTCTTCCTCTAAATCTTTCTCTTGCATTCTTTGGTATATGTACTGTTTTCTTTGACGGCTGGTCTTCCTCTTGTTTCCCAGTGTATGATTTTCTTGAACGTACCCATCTTGGTACTTTTCTTACATTCGTTCTGTAATTATCTTCATTTCGTACCACAGTCTTCCTCTTCTTATCTTAGCTCTCCTGGTATACTGATAGTTGACACGCAAAAATGTAAAACTTCCCTTTTAGGTAGGCCGGTAGAACGTTAGGCGGTTTAGTATCTTGGACAGCTGCACTGGGAGATCTTTCTAGCCTAGGTTCGAGGATTTCGTATACTTACACGGCTATTTCTCTTCGGAAGGCAATAGTAAATCACAAAGGTATTTCTCCGTTGAAGAAGTGCGAAGAACTTCTTGCGGTTCTGAGCCCACTTTAACCAGTAGGTCCCCTATATGCTTGTATGTACAATTTACACGTCTGCCGCAGGTATAGGAGAAAAGCATCACCACGCACTCTCTTAACATGTAGTGTAGGTATACTGTTCTTACCTGATCGCAAAATTTCTTAGTCATTGGCCACATTTATTTACCATAAGCTATTACGCTCTCTATTATTCTTCTTCTTCTTCTTCTGTATAGGCCAATGGCCTGTTAACTACCTACAGTGGAGTAGGTTTATGAGCCCTCCTTGCATAAATGCAGGAGGCTAACCTAACCCGTCGAACAGAGAGGCTCTCTATAATAGCCTTAAATAGGTTCCTTTCTCTTAGCAATCATGGGGTTTTGTGTTATGTCGTCCCATGTAGCTTTATAGCTCTTCTTGCTTTTATTACTTTTTTTCTGTACGTTTTTTCTACTTTTCCTATGTTGAGACGATCGAATCTAGATACTTATTACTTATATTTCCTGCATGAATTCATCGTGTTCTTTCCTTTTTCTATATACGATTTGTTTGCTCTATCACACATACAATTGGTTTTAATCGATCGTATGTATGATGTATTCTTGTTCTTGAGCTAAGCAAATACAATCTGGTCGTCGGCATACGTTAGCGAGTGTGAATTTCTAATTCTAATGTATTATTTTATATGTTAAACTAGAACATTTATACGTATATTGTATTAGATAATTGCAGATAACAAACTATTGGTCAAAAGCAAGTGTTCCTTTTTATCAGCTTACATGTTACGACTGGATAAATGCAACAACTTCTTCTGCATATGCATATTAAAAATCCTAATTAGACTATGAATACCATGTAATTGCAATGGAAGGTTTGTGCTTAAGTACATTTTAATTGACAGAAATTCTGACATATTTTTAGTGTACAAATATTGATTTCCTTTTATAGAACGTGAATTTTGTTCCAAACCTCTTGACCAGGTAAGTAAATTTAGTGTCCTTACTGTAATTTTATGTATGTTTAGCATCGCTCCCATGTAAATGTTGTCAGTTGCTAAGATAGTTGTTGACAAAGCAATCATAAGAGAGAGCGTACTCTAAACTTTGGTGTGGATGTAGGCATTTTGTTGAACACTTGAAAATTTAAAAATTATTTAAAAAGCTTTGTTAATATTTAATAAATAGTTATTGTCCAGTGTAAACACTAGTTTGATTAAAGAAAAGAGTAAGTTAGTATTACTCACCAAATTAATGTTGTATTAAGTGGATCCTGGGTGGAGTACGTCGATTAGTGTCCGGTTTCATGCAACATGATTTGGATCATGGCGCAGATTAAGTAACATTAAGGTCAAGGACGTTTCTAAGAAGATATTGGAATTTGGACGTAGAGATTACTTCAGAAAGGTAAACTAATTATACTGACCTAGCAAGAAGCACGAGTGTACCTGAGAATTTCGAAAACCACCAGAAAACAATAATTAACCTGTTCGAATTTTACATAGAGCTTTATAAGCATTTTAGGTTAATAGAACGCAGAACTACGACTGACGTGTAAAGAATCCGCCAGAAGTCAGCTGCGTACTGGGAAATAATAGTATGAAATGTCCATTTTCTCATGTAATCATAAAGCGTTATTGAACCGACTTCTGAGACAGACAGACTTTTGATCTACAGCGAGACCGTGGTATTTTCATTTTAAATATTTTGGCGACAAGTTTCTAAAAGTTGTCACCTGGCGCCCAACTTACCATACATCAATAAAAATATAAATTTAATAAAGATATGATTGCGGAATGCAAGCTAAATCAATCTATTTAACTTTAATTTGTATTAATTCTATTTTTATTCTTAATAATTTATAACAAAATCTAATAATCTAAAAACCAGTCGGGAAGAGAAGGTGCAATTTTTTTACAACCTTGTTTGGGTAGATTTTAGTGTATTTTTATAATCTAAAGTTTTTATTCCCCCAATTAGAGAAATCTGGGCTAAAAACAATGTGTTAATTGGATTAGGTATAGTGTAAAATTCACTTCTAAGGCATTTTAATTGGAGAAAACTTTGAAAAGACTTGCTTTAAAGTGTGAAAGTTTTATGCTATGGCTACATATTTATAGAGTTTGACATTTACGTCTATTTCAGTTAGTATAAGGAATGTGTAGGTATTGACAACAGAGAACGGGTGGAAAGCGGTGTAAGACAGGCGCTGTGGGAGAAAATGCCAATGAGGCTAAAACAGACATATGGTTGAAACGCCGTCCAATAAGTAAGTATAAGGAGCAGAATCGAATACCAATAAATGTTTAGACATATTTCAATATGTGGCCTTAATATTAGAATCTCAAAATAATTACTATTTGTGGCGATGGATACATTTTTCTAAAAGGTATACTAATAGAAAAGCTACTTATGGACGATGACCTTACAAAAATCTACTAACTAGCTCCATTATTATTGTATTCCAAAAGAGAGTAACATTATAATAAATTGAGATTTTAATACCAGGAGCAGAATCGAATACCAATAAATGTTTAGACATATTTCAATATGTGGCCTTAATATTAGAATCTCAAAATAATTAATATTTGTAGCGATGGATACATTTTTCTAAAAGGTGTACTAATAGAAAAGCTACTTATGGACGAGGACCTTACAAAAATCTACTTACTAGATCCATTATTATTGTATTCCAAAACAGAGGAACATTACAATAAATTAAGATTTTAATACCAGGATTTACGCATACAAAACAATATTTTATCACTAGGCTATTCTGAAAAGGCCTGGCTTCTGTCGCAAGCGGTTACATCAACATATTCAGATCAATTTAGTAATTAATTTAAAGCAGTGTTTGTGACTAATTTTCAAATAAGTATATATTATGTAATGTAAAAAAATTTTGTTTTTATTGATGGTGATACCGAGTGGTAACCGAGGAAGGTGGCTCAGCGGTAGAGCATTTTCCTTTTATTTGGGAGGTCTAGGGTTTGAACCCCCGGACCATCTGTCCTGACTCACGTTTTTAGTGGTTTTTTTGGGTCATTTATGTAAATGCTGGGACAATATCATCTATGAATTTATATTATCCATGTTTCCTGGTCTTTCCCATCCTTACATTCCCGTTACTGGTAGAGGAGGGGCTGAGGGTTCCGGTGCAGAATCCGATTGACCCCTTTGGCGGCTCTGTGGGGAATGAACCTACGTTGACTTTCTTTTGTTTCCTTTTCCGAGTGGTGAAATTAAAAAAAGATTCATATTCTTCATCTTGAACTGGAGTGTTTCAGGTACATATTATATCTATGGTATGTTTAAGTAACTAGGTTTGTGTGGGGGATTATCAAAATTTGGTAAATACCTATTTTTTATTTTCATTTGTCATCACCCTATTATACTGAAATGTATTTTTATGGACAAAAATTATGGTGTATATAATTACAGGTAAATTCCTATATGAAATTGAAGAAGCCCAATTTTTACCACAAACTAAGGATATGGGAAAATTGAAATGCTTCGTTTTTGTCGTAAATTCTGCTTCACCACGGAAAGATACGTTTGACGTGCAAAATACTATCCAGTATCGTGCCTAAACAGCTACTGCATGTACCTAATAATGGTTTCCAATAAACTATTCATGTCTCGAACTGTAGCTTCTTCGAACAAGGAGATCGCTAATTACATGTTTTTAAGGAGCAGTTATATTTGCGTGCAGTATAAAACTTGAGAGTGTATGGCTTTAAGTAATCGATTGTACTGCTTCGAGTCATTATAAACATCACGTTCATGAAAATACATTTTCGTTACGAGCAAATATAAATAAATAATTCCAGAAGCATGTTGCAACTACCTTGCCCAGTTAATTCAACTAATAATGGAGGTAATAACCGGAAAGTACTTAATTAGTTAAATTGCACTTCTTTGACTAGTATCCAAGTTTTAATACTGTTTGCCCAATGAGGTGCGCTTGTTTTAAATTTTTAAGGATAGTTTTTAGTTCCTAAAATAACTTTGTTACTACCTCTGAAACTATAACCTTTGATTTTGAATTAATACACGTCATACCGGCAAGGAAAAAGCGAAGACGTTGCTCGGAGGTTTTCAATATTTCAGTAAAGAGAACGACTAATTAACAATAATTGGTGTAGAACTACTAATAACACCGTTCAAGACAAAACAGTAATTGAACCGAAAGTGTAATTATGGAAAACGTAATTAAATAATTACCAGTCGAATGTAGA